>JAATLQ010029054.1:91346-153842 GCA_013421005.1 Heliconius erato x Heliconius himera | reverse complement strand
AAATCAGTTTGTACATATATTATATCTATTTTTATTTATCTAAAACTTCCTAAAGGGCTGATAATACTGATATTTCTATGTCATGTGACGATTGGCAAAAGTGCGTTTTTTGACCTTTTGGTATCTTTTAAACAAAATGATATTACCATAATAACGCTTTAAAAAAGAAAAATAATAGCATGTTGTAGCAAGTTGGTATACAGTTAGTACGCACCACTCATGCCGGCGGCGAAGTTGCGCCCCACGAGGCCGAGCACGAGCGCGGCGCCGCCCGTCATGTACTCGCAGGCGTGGTCGCCCGCGCCCTCCGCCACCGCCACGCACCCCGAGTTGCGCACGCAGAAGCGCTCCGACGCTATGCCCCTGTGCAACGACATGGATATTGCTTATTTACATTCAACCACGGAGTTGAAGCTGCAGGTGAAAGCTACTTTTTATACGTGAATGTTTTTATGAAAAAAAATATTATTATTAAAAAAAAATAAATCAGCTCACGCTGTATCCCGCATACTGCAGGTAATCTAATGTTAAGACACTCCGTTCCCCACTTTCTACCAAATTCTGAATACATTACGTGTTGAGAGGCAGAACTCAACGCCGCGCTTGTCCTCAACACCAAAACGAAGAAATGGAAATATACATTTAAGTAAATATTTCATCTCATCGAGTGGGGATCGAACCCACAACCAGTTGATTTTTCAGTAACACTTTATGCCCCTGCACCGCGATTGGCCTCAATACTTATTATAAAAGAGTTTTTATTATAATTTATTTTTTGAATCTACACCCTTTTAAAATATTTGCATCCAAATTGAATATTTGATGTAATAAATTATTTAAAGGGATTTTTATTTCATTTTCCCATTCTAACACATAATGTATAATGTTGAGTTACTTAATTAGTTAATTCAACAATAAGCGAACAAAGTATCTTCATAATAGGTTCTTTCGGCCTACCCTGCATTGTATGGGATAAGACATGAACTAAATAAATAAATATAGACTATATTTACTCACTATGAATAAATAAAATGTGAGAATAAGCAAGAATAATAAAAATATTTCTTAGAATAATCAAAAATGTTAAAGAACATATTTTATAAATTTAATATATAATATACAACAAGTTATCACTGACGCAGTTGTGAGATTGATTCCCACTCAGAGACAAATAAAAAAAAAGTAAAAAATATATATATTACCTGAAATACGCTCTGCCCGAAGTGGCACCGTACAAACAAACGTTTCCAACGATCACATTCAAATGCGATTCGAACGGCGAATTCTTTGGGGGGTAGATAATCACTGTACCTCCGGACAATCCCTTACCTGAAGAACAAACGATTGATATAATAAGATTTTTAATTTTCGCAATAATTGCATATTTAAATAAAAAAAATATTTTCTTTTCCACCTCCACTAGAACCAATTTCTCAAAACATTGAATTATCAAACGCACCAATAAAGAAATGGAGGAAGTGAAGAAATCGTTGGCGATAGTTTGACATAATTATTCTATCAACTGTACAGACAAATGCCACCTAACGCAAAGCAAAAATTATAATACTAAATACACGACTTAACTATAAGGCAGTGGTTCAATTTATTAAAAAAAAATACTTCAGGGTCTTAAAAAGTAACCCTTTTTTATAATAAGAGTAAATTACGTTGTTACGTGAATATGCTATGTACAAGTATTTTATTTATTTATTAATTTATAAATAGTCTCAAACATGAATGAGAAAAATATTAAAAATGAAATAAATAACAGTAAAAATTTTCTTTATAAAGAACTATAACATGTAAAACAGGTAAATTATAAAAAGTTATCAGGAACGACGATCGAACCACAACAGTTTGATTACCATTCGAGGCATTGAACTATATGAATTTCTTATGTCTGGTAACAAGACAAAGCACAGCGTTAAGTTCCGCCACACAATACGCAATGTTCGAAAATTAGGCGGAATGTCTTAGCATTAGGCTTCCTCTGTCTATCCTATATCCTGCTATATGCGGGATATACCGTGAAACAAAAAAATAAAAAAGTCTAACTAACCGACATAATCATTAGCATCTCCTTCGAGAGTGACAGTGGTCCCCTTAGACAGGAACGCGCAGAAGCTCTGTCCAGCCGAACCTTTGAGGTTAATGTCGATGGACATGCCATCTGGAAGACCTGATTCACCATATTTCCTGTAGAAAAGGTGTAAAATTTATATAAATATTAGTTTCAGATTCAATAATAAATCTATATAAAGAATTAATAGAAAATTAACATTAAATTTAGATACTGTAAACATCATGCCAAATCAGTTTAAAAAACGACAAAATATTTTATTTCATACAATTTAATCTCATCTCTTCTTGTTCATACACAATCAGAAAGGAATCAAATACTGATTATAATTTGATTAAATGAAAATATTTATTATAGTGCATTTGTAATAATAAATTAAATTACTGGTTATGTTGTTGTGGTGCACGGCAACAACGTTTAACAGTAATCGCGATGGTTGTGGGTTCGATCCCCACGCGTGGAAATAAATTATTTTCATGTCGTGATTTCGAGTGGAAAGTGCAGAATAGAGTTTCTTAGCATTAGGTCTCTTTTGCATATCCTGCTATGTAGGAAAAAGCGTGAAACTACTGTACTAATTTATTTCTACTATCATACATAAAATTTATACATACATAGCAATATAATAAGATAGTGTAGATGTGAATGCGCGGTCTTCGTTAGTGATCTTCATATTAATATTGATAGATTTCTGACTTCCATCTAAAATACCGCTGCATTGTTGAATAAGGGTGTTGTCCAACCGTTTCTCAAGTTGGAAGTCCTGTTAGTCCATTAAAAACAAATATTTTAAAAAACAAAAATTAAAATAAATAATATCTGCCAGAAAGTTTTTAATCATTTTGAAGGTACAAATTTTAAGGTTTTTAAGGTAAAATGCTAAGCGGTTTCTTCTCATAAAGAATATTTTTATTATAGCTTACGGGATGGCGGAATGCAACGATGCACTTTGTCCGTGCCTATAGAGCTGAACTTATAAAATGTTCAAAATATAAAGATTTTACTCAGATTTAACACAACGCAACGTGAACGCAGCAACGCAAATTGAAAAAAAAAATAGTAAAACAACACTAACCTGTGCCTTAGATCCTCCTACGATATGAACTCCGGGCCTCATGTGTAAAGCATTCTTCAAAATAAGTGATAGGTTTAATAACCTAGCCTTGGGGTTATCGTTGTTTTCACGAACTTTCAATAAATCTGTACGTCCGACGAGATCCCCGAAACGACGGACACCTACTTGGGACATATGTACGCGGACCTAGGAAGGATGAAAAACAAAATGATTAACATTTTATTTAAAAAATGTATTTCGATTTAGAATGAAGCAACTTATACATTTAAAATTATACGCATATAATTCAACCTCACTTTATTTTTAAAATACATAATTATGTGTACATTTTTATATACTATAAATTCCGTTTACAAAAAACTGTAATAAATAAACTTTTGTTCTAAGTATTGTCAAAATGTTTATCATTTATTTTTTTAATTTAATATGTATACGATAGTAAAAATGTTATTTTTTATACCTCCTCAGCCAACATAAACAAGTAGTTGATAACGTGTTCAGGCTTCCCCGCGAACTTCTTGCGCAGTACTGGATCTTGGGTCGCGATACCAACGGGACAAGTATTCAAGTGACATTTTCTCATCATTGTACAACCTGCATATAGAAATTATTTTGGTTTGTATTCATTTTTAATGTTTAATAGACTTTTTAACTAAAGACATTGTTTTTCTTTTTATTCTATTTTAATTTACCACCCGTTGCCAATGAAACTTACAGAAAATAAATAAAGAAATCTTATTGTCAAGACATTCCAACCTAATACATATCGTGTTGTACTTGATACATAGTGTGTTGAGTAGTGCAACTCAACGCCGCTTTTTATATGGCCTGAATAGAGAAATTGTAATAATTCGATCCACTAAGTGAGGATCGAATCCACAACTACCGTGTTCACAGTGAAACATTATTCCACTGAGCCCATATGGCACCAAAAATGCTATAAAAAAATAAATCATTATTAATATACATAAGTATGTAGCTGTATATCGTACCTAAAGCAATAAGAGGTGCGGTACTGAATCCAAACTCATCTGCTCCGAGTAACGCGGCTACCATTACATCAAACCCAGTTCGGATTTGACCGTCGGCTTGTACTACCACTCTGTAATAATAATAATAATATGACGCCATATACATATGTAAAACAAATTACTAATAAATAATGTGATTTTATATATTTTGCTTAATAATAAGTGGTCACTATTATTACTATTTTAGGGGTGTTGGTGTCCATGCGTATATAGAGATTGCGTCTGCGCTTGCTCAGTCACGAAGTCAGAGAAATAATACGTTTGTTTGTGTGTTTGGCCTTTCAAAGTTAGCCTTTCTGACCTTTTATGCATTGTTGTTTTTTTTTAAAGAAAGAAAAAATCTTTAAATGAAATGTGGTCCGTGATCTGCAAGTGTGGGTCGGGCCGTACCTGGAGCGCAGGTCGTTGAGCACGAGCACCTGGTGCGTCTCGGCCACGCCCAGCTCCCAGGGCAGGCCCGCGCTCTTGATGCCCGTCCACGAGCTCGCGCCCGTGCCGCCGTCGTGCCCCGAGATCACGATGTGCTCGGCCTTGCCCTGTTACATATGCGGGTCATTATTTCAAACAAAACAACTAAATATCTCATCTATTTTGTTTGCTCGAGCTTATTGGAAACGTACAATGATATTTTCTTTGTAATATCACGTCGTTGTTAAGTAAAATGCATCGATTATCCTAACATCGCATCGTAGATCGGAAGACCGTTTATATTAAATAATACCTCAGTAGATTCGATTAATAACTACTCATTAACCGTATAATATATATTACTAATAACAATACCTTAGCAACACCCGAAGCTACCACACCCACGCCCACTTCAGACACCAGCTTCACTGAAATCCTCGCTTTGGGGTTAGCGCATTTCAAATCGTATATCAACTCCGCCAGATCCTCTATGGAGTAGATATCGTGGTGCGGCGGAGGTGATATGAGACCCACTCCGGGTACCGAACAACGAGTTTTAGCTATTTCTTCTGTTACTTTGTAACCTGTAAGAGATTATTTTTATTTTAAGTATAGAATATTATTTTTTTTAACTTGATATATATAGCGAACTCACATACAGTAGAGTAATCAGAGAAAACCTAGTGTTGAAACATTTCGTTCGTCATTTTCCGCCGAATTTTTGCAATATTGCGTCTTGAGTGACGGAACTCAAAGTCGCACTTTGCTTTGTTAACAGAATGAGGAAGGAGAAGAGAAATATTTCAGTCCCCCAATGGGCATCGAACTCACAACAACCGTCGCATTTACAGTTACACATAGTGAAACTGCACCACAACGATCTCAAGCACCAATGAGTTTATTTTTATAGTTATGTAAAAGTAATTACATTTTAATAAATTACAGTTTATATGTGTTGAGTTTTAAAAAAATTAGATAAATATTATTTTATATTTATTTTTTATCATAAAAAATATTAGTATAATAAACATCGAAACTCACCCGGCAATTCACCACCTTCTCCGGGCTTAGCTCCCTGCGCCATTTTAATTTGCAAATCGTCAGCGTGAGCTAAGTAAGAAGCGGTTACTCCAAAACGACCTGATGCCACTTGTTTGATCGCTGAACGTTTATTGAATTCGGGGTCCTGAGTAAAATGGAGGAAAAAAAATAAGTTTTTGATTATTGAGTTGTCGGTTGTATTTATAATCGAAGCCGACGTGTCACAGTGAGTCAGTCACTGTTAAAAAATAAATATCCATTATAATATTTATGCAAATTTGAGGTGAGCCATAAAACTGTTTAGAAAACAAACAGTCATATAAAACCTACCTGATTAAGATATCTGTCAGCGTTTTCTCCTCCTTCACCCGTATTGGATTTACCTCCCACTCTGTTCATAGCAATTGCTAGTGTTGTATGCGCTTCTAGTGAGATAGAACCGAACGACATTGCACCTGTACAAAGAAGATATATTTAAATCACCGGATTACAGGGAAATATAATTAAAAAAATAAAAGTGGTAGGTTAAGGTAAGCTCATAAAAGCATTTCACAAAGTAACTCGATTTGTAACAATATCCTTGAATATTGTTTTTTTTTAAGTAGAAAGGTTTGTCAGTTCAGTCGAAAGTTTTACAAAAACCGAAGATTATTTTTTTTTATTTCAAGAAAAAAAAAACATGGAATGTTTCAAATAACATTATTAAAATTGTTTTTAATGATTTGAACTTATGGAATAGTAAGCTGTCATACATTTTAAATAGTTAATATATATATATATTTAATTACATATACAATTATACTCACCAGTAGCAAAACGCTTAACAATTTCAGAAGCAGGTTCGATTTCCGACAGAGGCAATGGTTCATCCAGCTGGACAAGCTCAAGCTGACCACGGAGTGTACAATCGCGGACTGATTCTAGAGCACTTTCCCTGTTGGTAAAATGAGTTTATTATTATAATTAATTACATATAATACTGTTTCAAAAATCTTAATCGTTCATCATTTTTTTTAGTGTCCATAATTAAAACACAATTTATATTTATTTGAACAGAGTTTGATCTTTTTTGTAAACGTTTTGTCTTCACACGAAAATTGTCATTATTCTCTGATGAAATTTGATTTCTCTGATGAAGTTTATAATATGGTGATGGATTCGTTCATAAATACATAGTTTTTGAAATATTTTTATTATTAATTAAATTAATAAATAATAATTACGCACACCACCATATCATGTGAACCAAGTTTTCATTCTCTAGTTTCAATAATATACTTTATTACATGATTAGTATGTTTCTTATTTATAATAAAAATATTAAAAATGATGATAAACTAAAAGAATCTCATACCTATACTTATCGTAAGCAGATTTATTGTCTCCAAGAGCAGCTTCTTGCAAATTGGCGATGGACATGGGATCGTTTATGTGTTTCTCGCCTCCAGCACGCCAGTGGTAGTTGCCTGGGTTCCTGAGTTGTTATTTTATATTAATTAATAAGAATATCTTATACATAATTAAATATCATGATTGTAGTTTTCTGTAATAATTTGAAGCATAATAGTAGCAATGTCATATTATACTACATAAGAAAAAAAATCTAAAATATACAATTGACGTAGTTTACGTCACAGATGTGCCTCTACGCCATTTTTGAGGCTAGCCGCCTCAAAAAATTTTAGTTTTATAAAATAACAAAATTAATTTTAAAAATCATATCAAAGTTTTTATTTTTTTAATCTGTTTTTTTTTGTATACGCCAAACGCCAGCCCGCACGGTATGACGTCACACAATCATGTACGCAAAGTGTCAACCGATTAACGCAGCCTCTGTGCACCAATAACAGTGCATATGTTTACAAGACCAACTGATGTCTCAGCAAAGCATCATGGCGTCCAGTGTTTCTATCAATCACATTGAAAATATTCTAAATTTATTGTTGTGAAATTCCTTTAAAAATATATTTATTACCTTAGCACCAACATATCTTGATTTTCGCCATAAGTCAAAGCGTGTCTGTCAAATGTTTCCTTTGATAAAATTTCAAATGTAACACCACCTACAATTACAAAGGTTGAATTTATATTATAAATATTATACATTTCAGGATAATCATTACTAAGGCATTATTATAATTACATTCGTAAGAATGATAGTTATGGGTTGGACCTTCATTCGGAGAAAAGAATTATTTTCATTTTCCTGTACAGCGTTAAGTTCCTCCATATAACATGCAATCCACTCAAAATCCCTTGGATTCGATAGGAAATTTGAGAACGGCGGAATAAGTATGAACGTGCTTTTTATATATATTTTATATACACAAAAAAAATACTTACTAATCCTAGACTGAGTGCCTCTAAAACATTTATCAATTACTTCCTCACTCAAACCGACCGCTTCAAAAATCTGAGCACTTTTGTACGACTGCAGCATACTAATACCCATCTTGGCCATGACTTTAGCCAAGCCTGTCTCTATAGCTTTTTGATATGCCAAGTAAATATCTGAATCCGTCAAGGTTGAATCTATGAGGTTGTCGTTGCGAAGAGAGAATGCCAGTTCGAAGGCTAAGTAGGGGCAGATTGCGTCAGCTCCATAACCTGGTTAAGAAGAATTTTACGTCAAATAAAATAAATTGAAATTGAAATTCGTAATCTAAAAAAAAATTTAAAACTTTTTACCTTTTTAACTTTTTTTTATTTTTTTTTTTCGAAAGTTCGAAGTTTCAACAAAATCGTTTCATTAGTTTTTGCAATACCCATGTATTTCAGAGTAAACTAGGTAATTTACTAGGGCTATATGTTTTTAATTCTAGTCGAAAAAATATAAATTATCAGTTACAGAGACTTACCAAGAAGAACGCACATATGATGAACTTCTCTTGCTTCAGCTGTTTCAACTAACAGACCGACTTTCATACGCTGGCGTGTTTCAATTAAATAATGATGGACGGCACCTTTAAATATATTAAATAGTATTATTACTTGATATCAAAGTGCGGCGTTGAGTTCCGCCACTCAACATGGAGCCTCGAATTAGAACGTAAAGCGGGAACGGAGTGTATATATAAAATACGACAATCATCGTAAGTACTGTATAGACGGCATTTTTCTTTTATGTAATCACTAAATTAAGACATCAAATAATTCCTTTACTTTCCCCTTTCTGTCATTCATTTAATAATATATAATTAAGCTTTAAGATTTATCACGCATATAGCAAGATGAGTAGAGACTTTAGTAAAACACACTTCGTCCTCTTCTGTCGGTATCGCCGGTGGGTTCCACCAATCAACACACCTGCAAATGTTTCCAATTTACAGGTGTGTTGATTGGTGGAACCCAACACCTTCCGGAAATCGGGCTGTTCCAATATGCCTGCTTATGCAGCCATCTTGAGGCTTATTTAAAAACAAACAATGAATCAGAAATGGGCGGAGCGTATGAAACGTGGTGTCTTAACACTAAGTTTCCTCTGCCTACCGGGATACAGCTTGAACAGCTAGTTAATTATGCTTACCAAGTGCTAACAATGACGACACAGGCACTCGCCGAGGCCCCGCGTTACGGTCGGACAGCACGATCAGTTGGTAGCCCGCGCGCGCCGCCGACAGCGCCGAGCAGGATATTTTAGTGAGAGCCGCTTCAAGTCCGTGAGGGCCCTCTGATATGTCGAATGTACAGTCTATTATTTGCGTCTGTAGAATAAAAACACAGCTTGGAAATATCATACAAATTGGCTTAATACATTTAATTTTTACCTTCACGCTTTACACTAACACGCCAATATTATAAAAGCTAAAGAGTGGTAGATCGCACTAATCTTAGGAACTACTGTTGCGAAATAAAACATCTTTTAAGTTGGATAATTTATATGTAGATTCGACTGTATCTGTGGTCACAATTACATCGGATACTCAAAGTGTGCCATATGTTATACATAATCTTGGTTATATTCAATTGATTACGAAGGCAAGTAATAAATTGTAACTTAGCTACGTATCGCCTGGACCCTTTTACCGCTGTTGCAACAGTATTTTTTATTTGTAAATGTATATTTTTTAATTTCATTTATACCTAAAAATGTAATTTTTTTCTCGTGTATAATAAAAGTTTTCACCTTCCATCCTCTATGCGATGACCGTTTCAAAGCCTCCAAATCAGGTATGGACAGTATGGGCTGGGGCAGGAACAAGCGGTGCACGAATTCCGGGCTCGGCTCCAGTATGTTCGCTGCTGGCCCGATGGGGCATAAAAGCGACATTACTATTTTTTCTCTGTGGAGTTAATAGAAATATATTATTTTTTAGTTTTTAAGAAATAAAATGAGTTACATGTGATTATCGTTAGTTACTTAATTGCTGAGTATCTTTGATTTTGAAAAAAAAATAACAAAAGTATTATTAAATATACATAGGCTTAAAAGTTGTAAAACACACGTAATTGCGAAATTTTAGCTTTTATAACGCAACTACGGATGCAACGAAATCAAGTGATGTAGACGGACAAAAACAACTTCCTTCTTTTTTAAATATCATACACAGATATTGTCTGCACCTTTTGTGAACTAATATATTTTATTTTCAACTTCTCGCTGTATCCCGCGAGTAGCAGCAAAGCTTATTGTTAAAACACTCTGCTCCCCACTTTCTGTCGACTTCTAGAGGCATTGCTGGTTGAGTGGTGGAATTTAATGCTTTACATCGACACCAGAGTGAAGAAATTAAAATATTAAAAATGCTTAATTTCTTCCGAGTAGGGATCTAACCCATAATCTGTCGCGCTTACAGTCACACGACTGGCACAATAAATTTCCATCACATTACACAATCGCATGAAAATAATTTTAACTTTTTTAATCATACATTTAAACTTGCAAATCACATTAGCAAGTTTTCTGTGTTTTTTACCACCACGACGGCTACTGTATACTATATTATTTTTTTTAACTAACGAAATAAATAAATAAATATACCTGAAAGGATCAATAGGTGGATTGGTCACTTGTGCAAAAAGTTGTTTAAAGTAGTCGTAGGGTAGAGGCTGGAACCGTGACAGGCAAGCGAGTGGAGCATCGTTACCCATACTGCCTAGAGCTTCTTTTCTGTTTGGAACAAGTACTTTTTTTAGTTATAATATATTATATTAGATCAATTTGAACTTCATTATTTGTTTAATAAAAACATTGTAGATAAAAAATAGAAATTAAATCTTCATGTAACTATAGAAAGTAAAAAATATGTTCATGACAAAGGTCTTGTGATATTGAATAAAGTATTAATCAAATATAAGATAAAACTTTTTATTATTGTATATAAAGTAAAAGTTCACTTAAAACTTCATAATTGTTTTACGAAACTATATATAAGTTATACATATTTTCGTAAAGAAAATATATACAAATTTACTTATTAAAACATCTTAATACATAAACAAAACAAACAAAAAATACTCACTTATTCTGGATCATAGGCAGTAGCAACATGTTAATAGATTCAATAGTGTATCCAAATAGGCCAAGTCGTTTATCTCCCAACCCCGATATAGCGCTGGTATTCCCGTTTGTGACACCTTCATACGGAGGTAGAGACTTGTGTATATCTTCCATTGTTATCTGAAACGTTTAATTATAAATTAGTTTCTTTTTTAATTTTACATAGAATTTAGACCTTAAATTACACTACATTCTTTTGTATCTTTGTAATTCAGACTGTAAAAAAAGTATATAAAATAAACATAATGAAAATTTCCTAAAACTTCTACAATTTGTTTTGAAATTTTAAAATATTTTGTCAATTGATAAGTTGCTTGTTGCTTGAAATATCTGTTTAGTAAATATATTATAATTTGTAAATAGGATAATAGTCGAAATTAATAATTACTACTAAGACATGTATTTTTTAAATTAATTTAATAATGAGAATATTGCCGCCAGTTTTTCGGCATAGAACTTACCATCTGTTATAATCAGCAACAAATATTCCATTAAAAGCGCGGCATAGAAATATTTCAATCGTATTTAACATACATTCTATAAATAATAATATTATAATTAAATAATACTTTAGTTTAAATATTTTATACCTGTTCTTCTAACCAATGTGAGTGAGGTCTGCTTCTAGCAATTTCCATTTTTAATTCGACATCTTGAATTATTTTTTTGTCTTTGGTATCAACTAATAACATACGACCGGGTTTGAGACGACTCTGTAAAATAAATAATTGAGAAATATATAGTTTTAGCTTCACATTTTAAATTTTAACACTGAAATGATTATGTCAATAAAACAAGCAAGATTGCATTAATCTAAAAATCATAAAAAAAATATAAATGCATACTTTAGTGAAAAATTAGAACAGCATGTCTTAAAAGCCTTAAACAAAAGAAAATGCTCACTGACCTTGAGAATGACCTTCTCCGGGTCGACATCATACACGCCCACTTCGGACGCCATCACAAGTACGTTCTCGCTTGTTACGTAGAAACGCGACGGTCTAAGACCATTTCTGTCTAAAATGGCACCTAAAAACAAAGTAATGTCATGTGACTTAAATCTTTTTATAAGTCTCATTTTATATATAAATGATGTGAAAAATGTTAATAAAATGGTAAAAAATTATAAATAAGAACTTGATATTTGATTTTAAGATGTTATAGTAAAGAAGAATGTAATGAAGAGAGTATATGAAATCTCACTAGGATAAATAGTCAAAATATTAGGTATAGTCCCAGTTTAATTTGAAAAGCTGGAATTTTCACCGTTAATATGTTTAAACGGATAGATTTTAAGGATCAAAACAATTTAAAAAAATATTGTCCTACACGTCAAAATCCAAAAAACAAGTCGATCGTGAGTCGAGTCCGTGTACCATATCTATATATCTATTTTATGACTGTAAATCAACAGGAAGGTCAATGTATAAGAAGAAAATACATTGATTTTGCATGAAACCTAAAAACAAAATAACAAATTAAATTCACTTACCAATATACCGTCCATCAGTGAAAGACACTAACGCCGGTCCATCCCACGGTTCCATAGCACACGAGGCCCATTGGTAGTAATCACGTTTTTCCTTAGGCATAGTTGGGTCGTTGTGCCAGGCTTCGGGCACCATTGTCATGACGGCTTCAGGCAGAGATCTATTTCCGCAATGCAGGAGGAACTCTAGTACGCAGTCTGCTGAACCTGAGTCGGACAGATTTGGTTCGACTACTGGGTACAGCTTTTTAAGATCTGTGAAAATGGATTTGTTAGAAGATTAAAGGATTTATTTTAAATATAGACCAAGAATACCTACACAAATATTTTTAACTATATGAGTTTTAGCTATATGAAGTAATTCAGTTCTTTTAGAAAATATAGACCAAATAGCTGGACATTATCCTTTATTGTTCTTATAGCCCTCTTTAATTATAAGAAACCTTATATATACATACCATTATGTGGTTTCAAGTAAAAAGTTTTTAGTGTATAGCATTTTAATTAAAGAATTTATTGTTAAATGATTAATAATGTTTACATTTCATTTATTTTATTTCTCGGTTCGAGTAGGCGTAGATTAAAAACACAATGTCCTTAAACTCATTATTTTATGCCTGTCAGTTATTTTTTTTTAAATACGATTTAAAAATACAACGCATAAATTTATATGCATTTTTCAATTAGTTTATAATAACATTTTTCGCGGTTGTCGTATTGTCGTAGAAATAAAGCGTAAAAATGTGAAATAACTCAAACTCTTCGCTCTGTATGAGTAATTAAGTGCGTTTACTTTTATTTTCTTTGTAGAAAATAGTTGTAATTATAAAGTTATAACCAGTATTACAACTTACCGTCTCCAAATAATTCACTTTTCATGACTCCCTCGCGAGCTTTCATCAAGTTGACATTACCTCGTAATGTATTTATTTCGCCATTGTGGGCAAGCACTCTGAAAAACACATTTAATTATAATTTTTTATACGAAATTTTAATAATATGAATGAGGCCGGTCCTGGCGCAGCGGCACGAGGTGTGACTGCAAAACCGACTGGTTGTGGGTTCGAATCCCACTCGAGGAGATGAAATATTTAATTAAATTTATATTTCCATTTCTTCGCTCTGGTGTCGAGGTTAAGCGCGGCGTTGAGTTCTGCCACTCAACACGCAATGCCTCCAGAATTCGGCAGAAAGTGGGGAACGGAGTGTCTTAACACTAGGTTCTCTCTGACTACCCCGCAAGGGATAAAGCGTGAAGCTAAGTTAAGTTAAGTTATGAATGTGTTTTACAAAATAAGATATGATAAAATTAACCTCAAAGGATGTGCGCGTTCCCAGCTGGGGAAGGTGTTGGTCGAGAAACGAGTGTGCACCAGTGCCAAGTAGGTGGTAAACGCTGGGTTGCTTAGATCTTTGAAGTATTCCTAAAACAACACAATTATAAATATTACTTTAAGAAAAATATTGAACTTTGAATTGAATATATTGCAACTTTTTTTGGAAATAAAACCACCTTCTTAATTAAGATTTTACTACTACTACTAGTTATAGTTATGTAATTAATATATATTGTAATGTGAAAAATTGTTAAATATACATATATAGACATTCGCTTAACCTTAGATCAAAGTAAAATTTTGTAAAATAATGTAAAGTTAAAAATATAATTTTCCTATTATAGGTATTAATTGTATGTAAACGATAATGTAATTAATATATATGATAAGGAAATTAGATATAATAATACATTTAAAAAGGGTACGGACCAAGTGTCTGTAGTGTTAAGAAATAACAATAAAAAAAAAAATTAAGATTTTTTAGAAACATGTATAAAAATATGGCAAACAAATTATTTGCCCAATGTTTGACAAAAAAATAAATAAACTGTCATAATGTGTAATTTTTTTAATTTAACTAATTTACTATTATAACAAAAAATACTTACCCATAGTTGGTTCGAAGTCAATAGACCCTTGTACACAACAGTTCTCAAAGACAAGCTGCATATGTAGAACCGTGCACCCGGCACCACCAGCTCGTGGGAGGCTCGCTTACGCAGCACGAATATCTGTGAACATCGTAAAACCATTCCAGAAAATGCCCCACAAACAAACACACGAAAGTAAACTGCAATGTATACGATATATGTATAAGTTTACTTCAATTTACGTAGAGCGTAGATCCTCCGAGCCCGCGCGCGACACAACGATCTGAAAAAATAGCTTCAAAAGTGCTTTGGGTCCTAAAAAATGTAGGGGCGAGTTTGAAATTGCAATATTGGTGCTCATTGCAAGTTCATACTCGAATCTGCTTCAACGTTTAGTGTCGTCGCTTCGTTCTGTCATCTCGCGTCCAAGGTCTTACCTGCCGTGCGAGTTGGTTTTCGTCGCTGATATCTCCGGTAACAAACACTTGACGCATATATGGCTCCGAGTTACGAGCCACCTGACCTGAAAGCGAGCCAAATAAGGCCATTACTGACTGATCTCTGTGTCGCCCCTATCATCACTTAACCTAGGAAAATCTATATGATACTATAGGAACGCGCCCTGATGGTAATTATGAATATGTGCTAACAGGTTTACCAAAGCTGCAATGTAACATGCTTCTCAAATGGAATCATTCATTATTTTGATCTAATAGTTCATTAATTGGACTGAGTTTTACCATCGAAGCGTAATAGTTTACTAACATAGTTTAACTTGAGATTGTACTGGTGATATACTTGAAATATATATAAGGTACAAAAACACATCTCAAGCTAATTACAAATATATAAATAAATTTACATTCATTTGGCACAGACTCGGTATTATAAATATTTGATTAATTGTAAAATATAAATAGTAAAGTAATATATTAATTTCAATAAATTTATAATACTGTCAGTAATCACGAGTAAATGCCATAACCACCTTAATAACAAGCCATAATACCATCAATTTGCACTCTGCCAAAGAAACTAGAACTCTAAAATGTGTGCTGTGCTGTGTTGTAGGTATATCAGTGCAAATTAATGGAATTCTTTTCCAAATATAGCAAGAAAAATTCGTGTCATTCTCGATCGGCATAAAAGCTACACAAAATAATTAGTTACATAAGTTTAGTAATTGTAGCACTTTCAAAATAAATACCATATGGTAGGTACAGTATAAACAAGGTACCTACAACGACTACTACTTTGGAATGTAATTTTTATATGTATTTACTGCTTTTACTTTACAACCCAATCGAGAATCGAACGAACTTCTGATGCAAATCACTTCATATTTTTAAATTACACAAACCGTATGGTCAAGCATCGCAAGACCGCTCGGCCGCGTTAACGACCCAACCGACTTAGACTACGTGTACGACCTGGAATGATAGTCGCAAATCGCAAACTGCCCGTATGCACAAACAAGCTGGACAAATGTTCGATGGTGGTGATCGAAACGTTTGATTGACAAAATAAAATGACAATAATCATATATTAAGGGCTTCCTTCACTGGCCTTCTAATGTACTGCCAAAGTCAATATTATGAACAAATTATAAAAAGAAAAATATGAAAGAAACCCATAAGAAAATATTGAACATATTTTTAAATAAGTTAAACGAAAAAACATGATAGCTCTACAAGATTATTAGAATAATACAACTGTTAACATTTCAATGCAAAATGAATAATTTTGTGAAAGTATTTAGGCTTTAGTTTTAAAGGTTCCTTTTTGTCTTTTTCTAATGCTAATCAACATTAAACATTTATATGAGTAAAACTAAAATATGACATACCAATGGTGGAGTTATTAGTTGGTACAGTTCTCCAACAAATCACGCGAATTCCCACGTTCTCAGCGAGCTCTTGGAACTTCTTTTCAATATCCTGATGGTGTAGCTTGTCCAAGAAGAAGATACCAGTAGCATAGTGGCCGAAAGCCGGTAAGTCTAGTTGGTGACTGTCTCTGTAACAATCAGATTAAATTTTAAGTGAAAAGTAATAAATTGTTAGTTAATCAAATAATATTTACCTAATATTAAATATATATATTTTTTTTTGTATAAGCGATTTTATATTACTATATATCCTGAAGTATTATTTCATCATTTGGATCTTATATTTCTTTATTTTCTATATTTTTTTATTATTATTTGAAAATCAATAATTAATTCCATCCTTTTCGATTTTTTCTTCTTATTATTTGGCTACTACATGTAATTACAAAAATTCGGCCGACCCATGTGTTTAATTACGTAAAAGTTATTTCTATATTTTAATATATACTTTTCGGATACATTTACTAATAATTTAACTAATTACTTTTGTACAGTTCCTATTACATAATAAATGAAGAAATAAAGCGTCAATAGAAATCAATAAGTACTTTACAGTAACGCTAAAGGAGGCCATTATAATTAAACACACAGAAAGGATACTTTAATATTAGAATAGGACAAAGAATAAAATGTGTTTTCGTATAAATATTTAAAATATGTAAAAACTACCATTTCCCTACATTTACATGGCATAAGACAATAAATATACTTATTGCTAGTATATGTAGCTTGAAAGCGTATAATTAATATCTTGGATGTAAGACTAACACTTTTTGAGCTACTTTACTACTTTGGAGCTGAAACAGCTTTGTTTAAATAGAGAATGTGAAAAACAAAAATGAGTTTGTTCAGCGGAGTGCTATTTTAAAGGTCAAAGGAGCAAAACGAGATGGAAGATGCGCGCGCACACCCACGTCACAGCAACCAGCACTATTGACCAATATACGCCGGAGCAAATTCCACCAATGTCGCATCAATCTTCTACGCCTAAACGTGCTTACATCGACGACGCTACTTATACTTTTGTTTGCAAGGCGACACGCAGTAGGAAAACTACTAAAGAATAAGTAATAAACTAAGGAATAAGAAGATTAAAGTTTAGGCAATTATTAGGAACCTAGGTATTATTAAGTTTAATGAGGATTGGAATGAACTTGAACTTAACCTTGATCTCTCCTTTTAGAAGTTTTGCTTTTATAAACAAAACGAAATAAGCTAAGCCTTTCCGTATCTAACAAAGTGTGAAGATGAAACATGATAGGTTAAATTAGTTGACGAAATAAGTTAAAATATATAATTAAAAACAAATAATAAAAAATAAAAATCATAATTTATATATAGATTATACAAAATACACAAGAATTATGAAAAATAAGATTCTGAAGCGATATTTTCATAGCGGAAAAAACTTTACGGCAAAATAGTGACGTAAATAGATAATGAAAGGTTATACGTAATTTTTCCGAACATTATTGTGCAATCTTTACATTTTAGTTGATATGGGCAAATTGATCGAGATCCCGACCCGATGACCTTATCAATTTTTACTTGAATTTTTATTATATTATATTTTTAAAAGTTTTTTCATAATATTCTCAACAATAAACAACAAAAATTACAATTATACAGCACGGTGAGGAAGAATTGGTTGATTTTAGGATTTTTCTTACTTTTGATTACTTTTCCGAGTAAACTACGCACAAAAATTCAGAAAACCTAATTTCAGGGCGGCCACGAGGTGTGGACCGTACTGTACTTACCGTGTAGATAATTCTATTTTAGTTTGAAAATTACCCTGGGTTATGTCGTTTATGTCGTAAAATTATATTTTTCTTTAATAGCCTTTAACTTGTTTTCCATATCGATCGTCCCTAGGTAAAACGAAAACTCGCAAAGTATTTATCGCTCTCTTTTAAACTTCTAAGAGGTATTTAATTATTTATGTTTTCAAAATTTCGAGAAAATTGTTGTTTATGCGTTTTTAAATGTGTATCTATTCAAAAAGTATCCTTGTTGGTAGTTCAAAACAGCAATAAAAAATACTTAAATTTTTCACTTTTCGATATTTTATTCCATCACAGTAATATAATGTAACATTTACATTGTCAAAAATACGTTAAAATCTAAATTATATGCATAATTTTTTACTTATTAAGAGCAAAGGAAAAAAAAGATACCTACCCATTTATTTATAAAATGCAAATTAAGACAGATCTTATTTTAATATCACAGTATAAATAATATAATTATAGGTATCAAGCTAGTCCTAAGTATTTATGTTTAACTCATTAAAATACAAAGCATAATTTTAATAAACGAGTTTTCCTCGTATCCATGTCATTACTGTACAAAAATATTTGAAATAACATGAATATCGTATCTATTTTGTGTCAAGATAAATTCTAATCGGGTCGTTGTACTCATTTGGTATGAAGACCAATAACTATGGAACGTCTTTAAAATATTTTCCGGGTATTATCTACATACATATATATCTACTTCTAATAATGGAAACATCTTTATTATTAATATAATGAATGTGGGGTGAATAGAAACTGTATTACATAATTATTTCCACTGTGAGGTAATGAAGGAGTTCTTTGTTTAGGTACAATGTAAATTATTAATAATATAAAATTCTGAATGTAAAGACTTCGTAACGTTTATGTTGTGAATATACTGAAATATTATATTAGTAGATATTGAATATTCATTCTAATTGAATGTATAGAATAAACAGTTTGCGTTTCGATTTTTAAATATTTGTATTATGACGCCAGTGGTGTCGCAAAAGCACAAGCGTGTTGAGGGTTCGATTCCCACTCAACAAGAAATGAAATATTTTATATTTTCATAGCGGAGAAATAAAAATATTTAACATATCATTTAGTCGAATAGGAATCGAATCATCGAACGCTGAAAAAGCCTACATATATTTTAAATTGATCTCAAAACGTTCAATCAGACACACCCCCTCGCAGAACAACGCTGAGATGACACCGACGACATTTAAATATTTATCTCTTATATAAAAAAAAAATCTAAATATAAATACATATAATTTCCAATACACAAGATGACAGTCGTAATAATATAACTATAATATATAAAGAAATAGTTTATTAAGCAATACCAACACAATAGTTCATATTTCTTGAAATCACATCGCTTTGTGATATTCGCTTTCATTGATTTTCAATACGCAGCTCCAATACGACGCGGGACGCCGTGAATGTTGAACTAAATGAATGGATTAATTGAGCCTGAATAACGTCACGAAAGACTAATATAATAACAAGCCTATAGAAATTATATTATTTGTTAGGTAGGTATTTCTTACATGTACTAATATTAGCGGGATGAGGCAGAGAAAATCTAGTTGTGTAGTGTTGAGTTCTCTTTTCATAAATTTTAGAAACATTGCGTAATAGAAGGCGGCTCATCGCCACGCCTTGTCCTGATTCAATTTTGAATGTGATATTGAGTACTTCTTAAGATCTCTTAAAATCAGCTTCACGCTGTACCCCGCACACAGGAGAGTAGGGTGGGCAGAGGGAACCTAATGTTAAGACACTCCGTTCCCCACTTTCCATCTAATTCCACGAGTGGCCTCAAATATCATTCCATTGACATGAACAAGCGTCCCGTGACACCATGTAGTGCTAAGCACATGGTTATATGTTTACTATAAGAAATGCCGACAGCTGGAGTGGTGCCAACATAGCGGACGCATTGGGATATTTACCGTTTCCACCGGCCGCTGAACTTAGAACGCGAATGAATTAAATATTCATTAAAAAACCAGTTTTCTTATTTATAACACAGTAGTATAGAATTGAAACGAGATTATAGAAAAAGTACTCAAAGGATGAAGCCGTAAGAAATAGATATTTTAAAATAGCAATAAGAGAAATAAATGAGAAATAATACAATTAGCGAAATACAGTAGAAAATTTGGTTTAAAATCGTAAGCATATTCTGCATAGAACTCCTTACCAACTAATATTATTTTTCCTTTAACGAGTGAACGACGTCAAGTGAAGCTTTTCAAATATTTAAATAAATAGAAATTTTGGAATTATAGTTATTCTCGAAAATAAAAATCAATACTCGTAACACAAGATAATAAAAATTGAAACGTATATATACCATGTTGTATTGGCCATGGAAAATAAGTAAATTTCAAAGGCTCTGTTCATACTGAAATAGCCGAAGAAGTTAGCGACAGGTCAAAGTTGAGTAGGTACTGTTTAACGAGTCAACTGTTTGTTTTACTTTTGCATTTTTCCTTATATAATTTACAAAACTATACGTCGTCGTATTTTTTCCTTAAAATTTATTCAAATTGACAGAGATATGATAACATGATAATAATTCTTATAGATTAAGATTATATTGAAAGTATTGTAGGTATATATGTATTTAATTAAACCTAAATTGATAATATTTTACATGAGATAATTAGGAGAGAAATAAAAAAATATCTAAAGATGTTATCCAAATTTGTAAACAATATTTTCCTTAAATATTGCGTAACTTACGTACTCTTATAGTTATCTTCTTACATATTAAATATACAGGATGGAAGAGGCAGCGCTCCATTTACGGAAACAGCATATAGGGTAAAATATTTCAAACCTATACCTAAAGAAATTAATCAAGATGCCTCAACAGTTTGGACGTAGGATTTTTTTTTTATTTCACGATTTTTATCCATGCCTGTATTTCGTGTGACGTGATTACGTATAGATCGCAATAACATAAACACTTACTACTACAAAAATACAACTAAAGGTTAAACAACTTTGAACTTTATCGCTAATACATAGACTCGATTTCGAAATGAGGCGTGTGCGGCGGTGTTCCTTTGATAGGTTTATGTGTGCGTGCGTCATCCTTACAAATGGCGTTTTGTTTTAAAATGACAATTTTATTATTTATTTTGTTTGAAAAAAAAACTTTTTCATTTTTGGGAATTTATTTTTTTCTGAATTATATTAGGCTTTTATAGAGTAGTTGAAACTGTGGTTTCATTTAATGTGGTGCTGACACTTCCACCCTGTATAACATATACAATTGTTAGCGAATTCGTGTAAAAGAGGGTAGATGTAAGTGAAAAAGACTATAAAAGCAATGGAATTGTGTTAATTGAGGGCAGAATATATTACTTAACTTACACTTGTTTCTAATACAAGAAAATATATTGAACAGAACTCGCTGCATATTAATAATTATTTTTAATAATCTTTATATAGATTTGTTTTGTTATCAAATTAATTAGATGCGACACTGCGTAGGAATCCACATAAGACGCTTTTAGTAATAAACAACCAACCATTTAGATCGTTTGCCAATGGACACACCTATTCTTTATATTTATTAATATGCTCTATTTAAAGGGACAATAAAAATATTTACAAGAATGAAGGTAAGATGGTGTCAATAGACTTATGAACTTTTATCTTTTAAATCGGCCATCTGAGGGCCGTCCATTAATCGTGATGTTGAATTTACTATTTTCATGGTTCCGTATCTCGAAAGGTAAAACGGAACTCTTATATATTACTTTGTCACTTTTTTACCCTTTAGAAATTTATAACGTATACTCAGGTTTACTGTCTCAGGACTCAGGTTCACGGAGTTGTGAAAACTCAGATTTCTGAGCCAATGCAATCAAAAGATATAAGCCGTTTATGCCATATATATTGAATCAAAACCTACAAGGTACTTCCCATGAACAGAGTTCATGGGAAGTACCTTCTGAAAAGTCAGAAGTCAGAAGTCAAAGTCAGAAGTCTTGAAATTTGATACGAAGTCTATACGTCTTATAGCACAGATAAAGGAAATATTCTAAAATAGGCTAAGACCGTATTTTTTTGTTACATCATATAAAATATCATTACAAACTTATATTTGTAGAAAATTTCATACAAAATTAGTACATATGGACATGCAAACTTTAGTTTGTCAAATTTTATAGTTCCACGGTGTATTTCTCGTTAACTTACCATCCTGAAATTGGTATGGAAACCTCGGTGTGCGAGTCCAACTCGAACTTAACTATTTTTTAAACCCAGGGAGGGTTAAAAAAAATATTATCAAAAAATATTACCCTCTGAGTAATATTTGGTAAATTTTGAGACTACATCCCCCTCCCCCCACTTGCAATAAAGTGTATGTTTAGTATCGATAACGAATCTTGAAATTTTATATACAAATTACAATAAAAATGTTCATAGATCTAGATAATATTTAAATCACATCTACATTGCAATTCTAGTCGTATTATGTTTGGTCTTGGTATACCTATGGGACGGTACCTATCTCGAGGTACTAGTCCCATAGGACTTAGATCTTGAACACAATCATTTTATGAAACTGCGCATTAAAATTTACAATATAAAAATGCAAACATACATAACCGAGTGTCGAGACATCACCGTCTCCGTTTTCCCCCCGCGTATCAAGTGGCGCGGCATTGCGGAATTCAACGCTGCACTTATTTGCAATATTAAATTAATAATATAACTTACCTTTACGTAGTAAACGTAAGTTATATTAGTTCTCACCTAAAGCTTAAGGATAAAAAAGTTTAAAAATAACTTTATGCAATTTTCCGCTTCATATAAATTAAAATACCAATGCGATGTGATATTTTCTTGGCTTCATTGATTTTATTACCACAGCCTTGGTACCGCATAGGATCACGTGTGACGAGCGTGTTGTTATACTTATGTTATCTTTACCACTCTTGCATTACAATTTAACTATTGTTATCACTTCCGTGCCTATTACATTACATTTTTACATAATGCAAGTTAGGTACATTATCTACGTAGTTATGTTTTTTTTAGAAATTTTTACAAATTTTATACAAAAAAATTTTTCAGAATTTTTTACAAAAAAATGCTGACTTCAACCGGATCCCATAATCGGAACCTAACCAAACTCTCATCGGACTACCCTTGATGTGTATCCTTCCCAATAAAAAAAGAATCATCAAAATCGGTTGGTGTGATAATGGGTTATTTGCCTATTTGTCACGCACATATTTAGTGCAAATTTAAGACTTATGTGATTTTCTCATGGATAACATTGTCAGAAATGGACCAAATTAAAATGGGACCACACGAGAAGCACCAGCTTTTAAATAAAAAAAGATTCATCAAAATCGGTTCACCCAGTCAAAAGTTTTAACAAACATAAAAAAATACGGTACAATTGATAACCTCCTCCTCTTAAAAAAATCTAAATTCATTATTATAAAAAATATACTTGACAGATTTGATACGAGAAAATCCTCAAACGGCTATGTTTCCGAAAATTCACTTGTCATTGTATATATTATTTCTTTATCTAAATCCCCATCTATAGATGTTTCGATGATTATAAACAACAACATGCCGAACGATCGTGAGACGAAACTGTATAGAAGATAAGTCATATCTCGGATCTATACGAGTATTAAACTTTTAATTCCGGTCGTATAATGTGATAATGATAAGGTATCACTTGGTAGGTATTGCTGATTTACGGCGCTGGTGGGTAGAACGCGTAGTTACTGATTAACGAGGCAATTAATTAGGATTGCTCCTAGATTAATGCTTAGATAAGAGAAGCAAAGAAAGATCGTCTCGATGATTCATTTAATATCTAAATACTACAAGGCAAAGTAAAACTAGAACTTTCATTTTATTTTAGATAAAAAATTTAAATTTCAACCAGTTCAATAAAAAAAATTGTCGATTATTTTTTTTTATATTGATATAACTTTTTTATTTGTGAACTGATTTTAAAGAAACAAACACTAAATGTTAAAGAAAGGTTGCTTAAATACAATAGTAAAAACTTTAAACGGTAAAGCCGATTATCAGATTTGCGTGAACAAACAAAAGATAAAAAAAAATTTGAATTCTATTACATTGATAAATGTCCCCAATTATAGATTTTGTCATACATACATATATCTTCCACGTAAGAAAATAAACTAATATATTTTAATAAATATTATTTTTATATTATAAATTAGTGTATTGTATTATTATAAATTAGTTTATTGTAAATACATATACTATAAACAACAGGCAAATCTGAATTAGCAACCGAAATTACGAAACAAAATATAAGTGATGACAGTGTAGAAAACGTATATATCAACAAATTTGATAGTAATGTCAATTACTTACGTAGTGTTCTACGACCTCACAATTTAAAATGTAAACACGAGATAAAGTGCATACACACGCCGAAAAAGGTCACACGAGACAACCTCGTGGTACTCGATATAGCTGATATTGTCGTTTACTATCTTATATCTTAGGGCTTAAGCTCTAATTCGGTTTTATTGAATTATACCCCAAGTCAACCTATGTATGTACATAGTTAAGATAAAGGAATAATTTCCTTGTATAAAATATAGATCGTTTTCCTTATAAAACGTAGTTTTAGTTTTGATTACAAAAAATAATATTATTCTTTGAGTATCTTAAAACTTGAAGTAATATTTAGACATTTCTGTTTTTGTTCAATAATATGTCTATTACTTCTTAAATTACGTAATGTTATCTTGACGTAAATAATTAAAATGAACATATAAAATGAGGCCGGTCGTGGCGTAGAGGCACAAAGTGTGACTGTAAAAGCGACTGGTTGTGGGTTTCGATCCCCACTCGAGGAAATGAAATATTTATTTAAATTTATATTTCTATTTCTTCGCTCTGGTGTCGAGGCAAGGCGCGGCGTTGTGTTCCGCCACTCAGCATGCAATGCTTCCAGAATTCTGTGGGAAGTGGCGAACGGAGTGTCTTAACACTAGGTTCCCACTGCCTACTATGCTGTGTGCGGGATACAGCGTGAAGCTGATTTAATTTAATTTTAACATATAAAATGTTCATTAAGGTAATCCGGTGAGTTTATTATTTGATATATTAATACATTATTATATAAATATTATTAAAATCACAAGGTATTGTTACAGGTACGAGTATATGAAACAGATATTGGAAAGATAAAAACATTGTAGTTCAGGGTCGCCGCTCGTGCATGAGCTGAAAATCCATAAATCTATCCATTGCTACAATGTGGCACTCTACATTACTCATGTAAAGACGTAAAATAAACTGTTTTGCTTATTATTAACTGGAATTACGTTACTTTTAGTTTAGTATATTTTTACAAGTACACAACTTCGTTTGCGTAGACAACAAAATGTACAATTTTGCTTTTTCTCGTTCCCGTAAACGTATCTGGAAATCCTCTCTTGCTGTTTCACGCTCCCCGAGGACTCTACACACCAATTTTTTTCTGCGCGTGGCTTCGTCTAAACGTTGTCTGTCAGTCAATGTAGTTTATTTACAATGTCTTGACTTATAATATACATTTAAGTAAAAATATAATATTTTTTTCTAATCAATAATTTATACAAAATGCAGTAGCCTGCAAAGTAGTTACTCAATTATTTAAAATAACAACAAAAAGAAAAGATGCGAAATTCGAAAACAGTACCGCAAAAAAACGTTGAAGAAGCAATTCATTACATTTCTGCTAACATTAAAAGGCATAACATAATGTATTACTTTGTATTATAATAATAATACAGTACAATAAAGATAAATCGTTGCACGCAAATGTCAGTGCTCGGCTTTTTTTGTTTGAAGAATAAGCGATTCAACGAGGTGCTAACCAGATATAAACTAGATGGCTCTACATTTTTGCTTAATAAACTGCCTTATTTAGTTAATTGCTTTGAAATGGCTCGGCTATCTTAAAGTAAATATACTTTATACGTAGGTATTTTTAATTAAAATATTTTGTTTATTTTATTTCCACTTTTAGCTAGATGCTATTTAAGTAGAAAGTGTTCAGTTTTATCTGAATAATACCGAAAATTCAGTTAAAGTACATACAATATATTCTGTAATCACTAACGTAGTAAGGAGTGCCAGTTAGTATTATATAAAATAAAATTTTCTGAACTTTTTTCTCATATAAATATGTTTAATATCACTAATTACTGTGCAATCGGAACAAAGGCAGCAACGGACGCTTTTGTCTTCCGGCTATTGTATGTGAAAACTAATATTTACCCTCTTAAGAGCTGAGTACATTTCTACTACTCTACGTTATCACTGAGAAAACATTCATAATTGTACCAATTATTCTTATCTGAAGTAATAAAATAATCAACATTGGAATCAAATAGTAAACAGATGTATGCAAATAAATAGCAGTATTGACATTTTTTGTCATTTTATAATTTATATAGAAACATATTCCATATTAAAGTGTTTATCCTTATTTTCTTAAAATGTATGTATCAAGGGACAAAATTTTGTGACTTATCAATATAATTCGATTTTTTTCCTATTATAAAATATAATACCATCGAGCAATATGGAGACAGCGTTCGGTCACAAACATGGTATCTTTTGGTTGGATCTGTACTGGAAGGGATGAATTCTTTTTATTTCTTCGCACTGGTAGGTATAGTGCGGCATTGACTTTCGCAACATAATATGAATATCAAAAATTAGGTAGAGTATTTAGCACTGGGTTCCCTATGCTTAGGCTGCAATGCGGAAGAAACCATAAAGCTGCTTTTATTATTAAACATTTTACTACAAAAAAATATATAATCACTTATCCGGAAACGCTTGATTATAAAAAATACAAACAACATGTGAAGTAATTAAGTGAAAATTAGATTTGCCACATTAAACTGTTATTGAAAGCTAAATACCTCGGATTGGAGTTTTATTAGCCATTGCGGACTATAAAATCGATACTGTCCATCAAGAAATAGGTGAATTGTATTGAATTGATTTTTTAATGAGATTGAATAGAACTGTGTCAGATTATAATGCCTATAACAAACACTTTTTTATGTCACTTATCCGGGTAGTTTATATACGATGGTCGTGGGTTTGATCCTTTGGAGAAAAACAGACACATACATATGAACATATTTCTAGAAATAAGTGCTTCATTCAAAAACGTAAAATGTAGTTCACAACTACTAAGGGTAACAATATATTACATCTATAAAAACTTTAACTTAAAAACTTAACTTAACTTAGCTTCACGCTTTATCCCTTGCGGGGTAGTCAGAGAGAACGGAGCGCCAAACGCTACGGTCTCTACATACCTCTTTCGCCTCGTCCACTGACATCAACCTCTTCATACATGCCCTTCGGGGGGTCCTCATGCTTTTTACGTGACCTTCCTCCAGTATCTTTGATACTGTGTTTTCGAAGGTCAACCGAGGTCTCCCCCTACCTCTCTTACCGCTCACTTTTCCATCATAAATCTTTTTTGCCATTCTTTCATCACTCATTCGTCCGACGTGCCCAAACCAGCTGAGCACGTTCTTCTTCGTTCTCACCGTGACATCCTCGCTAGTACCTGCCATTCTGTGTACCTCTTCATTGCGGATTCGATCAGCTAAGCTGACTCCGCGTATCCTACGAAGAGATCGCATCTCCACAGCATTCATCTTTCTTTCATTCTTCTTTCTTTCTTATATAACATACTATAACCAGTAGAATACAGCTTTCAATCGGAAAAATCATCATTCAGTGCTAAAAATATAAACTGTCTACCATCTGATATCAAAAGAAATCTTTTATCGAGCTAGCATTATGAATGTTTACGCATATATGCGTAGATATATCTACATACATATATGAAGTGTCAAATATGATAAAATTAAATAAGCTTTATTAAAAGCCTATTTTTATAGCTTCGCGCATCTTTGGCATTTACTGGAATAATTCTAGTTAGAGTTCTCCACTTTCAGCTCACTTTGCAGATTAGAATGAAGATAATTTAAATGTTTTTATATTACTATCGTTTTTCTGATCCAGAATAACTGTGTATTCTAGGTTCGGTCCTAGATCAGAAAATTAATCAATCAGATCAAGTTGAAACACGAAATGTGACTTAAAATAAAGAATACAATAAATACAGTTCGCGAGTTTTAAGCTAATCTTTGCATTTGTGCCAGTGATCATAAAAGTAGAGCCAAAAGTAAAGTTTTAAAAATAAAATCTCTAATAATACATTAGAAATAAATAAAACATTCCAACATTACTGATTGGTTGCATACACTTTTCCATTCTTGTAAATTTATAGTTTCAACTTTTTCTTTCGCTATCGACGTACAAGAAGTGTAGGTTGATTGTAAAGAAGCAGTATAAGCCGGTTTAGGCCAAGCAAGTGACGTCACACTATATATGTAGACTCAACAAATGTAAAGCTCAGCTTAAACCTCGCGGACTAGCAACAATTTTTTTTTCACCTTAATATTCACAATGCGTTTAAATACAATATATAATTATGCATTTAAAGACCATAATACGTTCTTATTTAAATAGAAAATACTATACTATAGCTATACAATATTAATGCAAATGAGACTGACCAGTTATCATGGGTTTCTTTTGATTTCTTGTTCATAGAAAAACATATTTTACGCGATTTTCCGTATTTTTTTTCTGTAAATCTATATTCCGTAGCATGTTTTTAAGATATCTTTATTCTTATTTTTGAATAAAAACATTACTTTTTTCCAGTATGGTCTGTATGTAAAACACATATTTTAATAAGAGCGTCCTTACTTACTGATAAAACGGACCGAATGCGTAACATTAATTTTGAGAAAAAAGAGACAACATTTTAAAACAGAAAAAAAAACTGCTTGAATGTTTTTTGCAAAAGTCGGCACAAGTCCGTAAAAGAAAACTAGAATGTGTTAATTATTTCAGAAAATAATTTTCTTTAATAATAGCCAATTCTACCGACAAAATTGCTAAAATGGTAACAATGACAGAAAAAAAAGTTAATCCTAGAGTATACTGTAATACGAATTCCTAACAAGATATGAAATGTAAATTCAAAATTCTAAGTCTAGCTTAGTTACTTGGTAGCAATAACAGGTAAATGATATAAATTATACTTTTAATGATAATAGGAAGTTATAATTTTACTTACAACAACAATTAACTAACTTCATTGTAACATGTCCACATAAAGTATATATATTTTTTACATATTATAGAGGTATCTATATACATATTTTCTTAGGGGCTGGACTTTAGCTTTGAACAAATATGTTCGTGTAAATGTTTTTTTTTTTCACACGGACGACCCCAATCCCCCCACCTACGCCTAAAATTATCTTTTTTATGGTGAGATACTAGTGCTGAAAAACTCATAGCTATCATGCTACTAATAAATAAGCAAATGACTCTTATTTATTTTAAATTAGTTTCAGCGTAGGTACTTATTAACATAAGTATGCAATAAATAAGAAGAAATGTACTATTCTATGAATATAATCTAGCGTCATATAAGCTAGCATTGTTTGTAATATGGCAAGGAATATGAGAACAGTGTCCTGCATGACAAACCACTTAGAGATTATAACTCTCGTGACCTGAATAATGTAAAAGGGGTGCCTTGTCCCCTTTACTTATTGTAACTTCATATCCTCGATGTATATCTAGATGTGTGGATGTATATTTAATTTATCCCGCACATAGGCAGAGGGAATCAGGGAACCTATTGTTAAGACATTTCGTTCCCAGTAAGACACTTCCGTTCCCTTCTTACCGCTGAATTCTGGAGGTATAGCGTGTTGAGTGGCGGTACTTAACGTTGCGCTTTGGCTCGTTAGCAAGCGAGGAAATGATTTAATATTTCATTTCCTCCTAGGAATCGAACCCGAATCTGTCGGGTTTACAGTCACACCTACGCCTGGCTGACGACTGGCCTCAAAATGTGTAATACTATTATCTTATATTTCATGGGTGAATAAGTCTCTACGAATAATGAAATATTGGTAAAAATGCAAAAAGAAATGAGTAAAAAAAAAAAATTAAATTAGCTTCACGCTGTATCCCGCACACAGCAGGGTAGGCAGAGGGAACCTAGTGTTAAGACACTCCGTTCCCCACTTTCTGCCGAATTCTGGAGGCATTGCGTGTTGAGTGGCAGAACTCAACGCCGCGCTTAACCTCGATACCAGAGCGAAGAAATGGAAATATAAATTTAAGTAAATATTTCATCTCCTCGAGTGGGAATCGAACCCACAACCAGTCAGTTTTTGCAGTCACACCTCGTGCCGCTGCGCCACGACCGGCCTCGAGTAAAACATATATAATTATAATACGTAATACTTAACTATAAAATAATGAATTATTACATAATATTCTGACAAATTATATAGCCATTTAATATATCAAAAGTTTATTCCAAGTAAAGTATCCGATATGTCCTTGAATTACTATAACAGTGCAAACTCAATTAGCAACGGCTGTTGTGAGTGAATTATGTGTTCACGATACTGTGTACACACTCGTACTATGTAGTACGAACGAACTGTATAGAGAAACGTAGAGTAGAATAAAATTTTAATGCTTATGTTTTTTTAGGTTCACGTTTTAATAAGGCATATAATAGCTGCAGCTAGTTTTATTAATTAAATAATAAAATAATATAATATGTTTATAAATATATAACAGATCTAGGTATTTTAAATGTTAGTTTTGTGTTAAATTGTCCAGTTTTTGAAACGGTATCTTCTGAGTGCAGAAAACTATTGGTTGCTATATCACATATCATATCATACACCCAAAAAATAAATTATCAAAAAAAATAAAAAAACATACGATTAAAACCTCTAAAGTTAAAAAATAATAATTATTATTTGGGAAAAGAATGCCAACATTATAATAGAAACATTACAGCTAACTTGAACTATAAGTTCATTCATTCATTCATTAAGCTCCAAAAGCTCTTTTTGTGAACAATTAAGCACATTTGTCCGTACATTTGACAAACAGCCTTGCGTTTGTACTGCGTAGTTACGAATGTAAAATCGCAATAGATTGTTATCTACTTGTAGAGTGGGTCAGACGACAATAGTTTTGATTGAGACGGGTCGACAGTATATAGTATCACGAACTGAAATGGAACACAAATAGTTTGAATAGGAGAAAATTAATACCACCTTAATGTGATGGTTATATATCTTCTATGAAAAGTTAAAAGATTATATTATACCTATTTCTGTACAGACCTAATTATTATAAGAAAAAAAAATCGGAAAAGCGAGAGTAGGGCGCGCCCACTGAGGGTTTCGTACAAAAATTGGAGATCTCGAGCTTCTTCTGCAATTCAATCTTAGCTTAGCCATATCATCTGTTCCCTCACTTGAACAAGCGGAATTAATCTCGAATCATATCAATCATAGATTAGAGATATGTTTTTTCAGGAAATCAAGGGACCATAGATCTTAGTATATGCTTTGAATTTCAATTCGATGTCTCCAAGCGTTCCTGAGATAAAGGCTATTGACAGTCAGATGCACAACAAAGTGATCTAATAAGGGTCATCTTTTTTAGTGGTAAGGCTGACCTTTTTTGCTTAAAAGAAACGGAACCCTAAAAACTCGCAAACTCCTTATAATGTCGCTATAATTGATTTTAAAATTGTAGTGGATAAAAAAATATTTTTAAATGAAAATATTTTAATTTTCAATCTACTTTTCATATACTATATTAAAAAAGGAAAGACTTTGTTTAGTTAAATGCACTAATTTCAGGAAGTAATAGTAATAATATATATCGTTTCACTTAACTGCTATACAAGAGATTAAGAATTTATCTATAAGAGGTAACTTATGTTCTTTATACATATACTATATATTTTTTTAAATTAAATCGAATGTTAAAACAACACGCTGCATGGTTTATCAGTTCTTAAAATTGCTGTGCGCGGAATGCGGATGACAGCCATCGGATCTCAAATAATGGCATGCTATTTTTCTTTATTAAATAAATACGTCAACAGAATATTATCTTCCCATGGTGTGTGTAGATTATAATATAAAAGCTGGGCGGCGTAGAGGCACAAGTATGTGACTGTAAACTTAACTGGTTGATGCAATCTGAATAGAACCGGTTAACCGGTAACTCGAAGAAATTAAATATTTATTTAAAATTATATTTGGGCAAAGCGTGGTATTGAGTATCGCCACTCAACACGCAATGCCCCCAGAAGTCGGCGAAAAATGGAGAGCGGAGTGTCTTAACACCAGGTTCCCTCTGCCTACCCTGCTATGTGCGGAAAGGACCATAAAAGCAATGGAATTGTGTCAATCTGGGGTATCTGATACATATCAGTTATTGCAATTACGTGAAATCTTTTTTCAAATAATTTAGAAACATAAAAACAATATGTGTTTTTATCTTGTTTTTTTTATACCGTTTCCGATTTCTAACAATATATTTAAAGAATTTTCAAACCCAGTATTCGAAATACGACGTAATATTATATGAGAGGAGTGACTTAAATGAGTTCTCTTTTGCGTGTCACCCTAAATTGGCTCAAAATTCGTATAGAAAAGGATTGGAATAATCCAAATTATCAGTTAGCCTTGTATAACTCAATATCTAAATAAAAGCAGGCACAACTACTTGAAAATAATGATTTGTCATTGAAGACATAATTTTTCCCTTTCTTATCATAATAATATATATAAATTGTTTATAAGCCTAGATTATCTTTTCTACTCGTATAAAATAAATCTTTACACGCGTAAATATTTAATATGTATTGTAATATAATAGATTGGTAGACCACAACCTATACTTTACAATGTCAAGATGAGTTACAATAATATTGCATGTATTTATTTACATTTATGTAGGTATAGTTAAAGTAATGCGACGTTTAGAGTAAATAAGTAGGTATTTAGTTTTTGTAATATATTTATGAAACTATTTAAACGCCAAAGCAACCTTGGAGCTGTTGAGTTGCTGTAAATTCTAATCATATTTACAATATTTAACCAATAATACGGGTGGTGTTATACGCAATACCAAGAATAGAATGATGAATGTAATAAATAAAAAAAAATCAGGCTCACGCTGTATCCCGCACACGGCACGGTAGGCAGAGAGAACTTCGTGTTGGATACTCTATTTTCCACTTTCCGCTGAATTCTGGAATCTGAGTGGCGGAACTTAACGCTTTGCCTTGACACCAGAGCGTAGAAATGAAAATATAAATGTAAATAAATATTTCACTTCCTCGAGTGGGGATCGAACCCACAACCAGTCGATTTTACAGTCACACTTTGTGCCTCTGCACCACGACCGGCCTCAATTTAATAAAAATATGTAATAATAGCTAAACCCTAAAAATATATATTTAAATTTGAGCTTACGTAATTAAATATTATGTGGTACTTAAAATGCATCAACCTAAAGCTAAAGAGAATGGTATAATTCTTCATTAATTAAATCCATTTTTCCACATTTTGTTCTTAGTCATATCATAAATAGGTAAATACCTAACGCTATAAACAAAAAACGACGCAAGATTTTAGTCTCGAGAAACTGAACCGCAGCTTCTACAGAATCGATCTGTCAAAGGAGCTCTGGAAGCTTGCCAAGTAACACGAACCCATTGTAACCTATATTTGGATGTGAGCCAGGGTTTCCTTTTGATTTAGTTTTGTTTTACACACGTTATGTAATGTTATAAATTATATGTATGAAAATGTCATATTTTTTAAAGTATTAATAATTAAATTACAAGTTATTATGAAATTAAGATAAAAATAGGTAATAAGTAAGTAAAGAGAAATTAAGATGAAGCTTGAGATTTGAGAAGAATTATAGATGTCACAAAAACGACTTTTTTAAGTTATTTAATGTTTGAAGTAACGTCGCTTTTTTCTTACATTTTTTTGCTGATAATAAAGTTTTAATCGAATGAATTAACTAGAATTGATTTTTAAAAGAGATTCGCGCTTGAAATTACAAATTTACAGCTCTATTAAGGTGGATGATTACGGATAAATTCAAGTGAATTCCTAATTTACTTTTAATGGGACTGGAATAAAATTAACAGCAGTCTAGTGATTAATTGTAAAAACAGAATATTTATAGAAGAAAAACGAATATAAAATGTTTTACGCCTTTGATGATACGAATGATCTTGTCATTGTGTCATATAGTAAATTGTCGTAAGAACTAGTAAATAATATAAAATACACACTTTATATTTTAGAAAAGGAAACAGCATTTTAACAGGTAAATACTAATAAAAACACTTACCTAAGTTGAGCACAGTAGAACTGATGCGGTATTGCCGTCAGTACTCCGGCGCCGTCTCCAGTGTCGTTATCGCAGGCGCATGCGCCGCGATGCTCCATACGCTTTGCGAGGGTTTCGGCATCGCGTACGATCTATATCGTGAAAAGTAAACTATTTAATTAAGTTTTTCCATGTTAGGAACAAATGTAACCTTTTTAGAAAAGAAATTTAAACTCGCGAATTTCTTTCGCAGTCAGATCTTTCTAGATAACTTATGTAGAAGTAAAAATTCGAAATATCCACGTACATGTATTTATAGCTAAATTGTCACGTTTACAGGTTTACAGGTGACATTGTCCTTCAAACATTTGAATAATGATATTATCTGAATTATACCGGTGCCAAACATCTAGATTTAGATATAGGCATCTAGGAATTTGTATGACATACAGGTAACTGGAAATAGCAGCACATTTGTCCATGTCATATTCGAAAGCTATATATAATATATATAAATAATATAAAAAATATATGAAATGATCACTCGTAATGATGTTTCACTATCATAATGACGCTACCGAAGTTATTTCAATGTCACATATCTTACTACACAACTACACGGTATGATTTAATACACGATCTAATTAGATTCAGTTTCTGTTTTTATCTTAATACTAGAGGGCGCGCGCGGCTTCGCCCGCTTATTAGGAGCAAATTCTAAAAAAACCTCGAAACACGTGTTCAATAAAATATTATTAACAGTGTGAATTTAAATTTTTATAAAAATCGGTGGTGATTTAAAGATTTTTCCATACAAACTTTCAACCCCTTATTTGAACCCTTAGGGGGTGAATTCTTAAAAACCATGAAACACGTGTTCAGTGAAATATTTTTAAGAGTCTGAATTTCAAATTTTATAAAAATCGGTACAGATTAAAAAAAAATTCCATACAAATTTTCAACCCCTATTTCATCCTTTTAGGGTTAAAATTTTTCAAATTCCCTTCTTAGTGGATGTCCAGAATATGAAAATAAACATCTGCCCAAATTTCACGTTTCTACCATCAGCGGTTACGGCTCTGCGTGCGTCTTACCTCAGTCAGTCAGCACAAGTCCTTTTATATATATAGTCTTAATATTAATTTTATATGTAAAGTACCTACTTACTTCAAGTAGGTTAATGGAATAAATAAATGTAGATGTACGTGTAAGAAAAACTTTTTCTGTATTTTAGATTTGCACGATCTGTGAAAATGTATGTAGATATTAGGTCCGTATGTCAAACAATTTAAGAGAAGAAGCGAACTAACATCTGATTTCTGGAACTATTATAAGGAATTGGTAGTACTCAGGCAACTAAATCAGTCTCGTAGAACTCCTAACACAGTTTATTATTAAAACAGTATAACACATGGAAAAAAAGAAAAGAGTAGAAGGGAGCAAAAAGCCAATAGTGTTAAATTACCGCTATTAATTTGCAGAAAGGGTAAAGGAAAGGCACTATCAAATGTTTTTGGGTGCTCTATAGCAGTCAAGAGAAACGAGGAGAGAAAGACCTCAAGAAAGAGCAGAATTTTGGTTTCAAACCCTCAATCCTCCTCTCCCTACCCTGATGTGTGCGGGCCACAGCGTGAAACTCAAACTCTTATTAATAACTTTTAAGAATACAACGATATATAATAAAATAAACGTAAATATTAGTAACATTAATAAATAATTAACAAGAACTTACTTTATGAGAACGTTTTCCGTCGATAGCAACTACAAAACCAACTCCGCAAGCCTCGTGCTCGTTCTGAGGGTCGTACAAGCCTTGCTTGGGCGGCCCTTCCCACTCCATACCTAAAAAATATATATAATTTTATAATTGGAATATTCATTATAATAATTATCATAAGGATAACAACAGGCCGTTCTGACCGTCGTGACGCAGGGGCAGAAGCGTGCCACTGTAAAAGGCGAAACGTGTGACGGTTGTGGATTCGATTCCCAATTGGGGGAATGAAATATTTCATTCAACATACAATGCCTAAAGTGGGAAGCAAAAGGGTCTTAATAGGAAAACGGAGTGTCTTAATAATAGGTTTCCAGGTTCACTCTGTCTACCCTGCTATGTACAGGATACAGAGTGAAACTAAAAAGGAAACAAAATATTACATAAAAATACATTTTGGCCAGATTTAGATATAAGATTAACTCATTAAATTTTTTTTTTCTTCTCAGTTATATTTTATAATTGTTATAACAAGTATACATGAAAAAAAAAGTAAAAAAAGATTTTATTTTTGACAGTAAAAAAATGTCAGATAGATATCTGATATCGATAGTATATCTGACAATATTGTGGTGGTAAAATACATAGTACAATATAAAAGTGGTTTCCTGGCAATATACAATTAAGTCCTTTAAGCTGCACAATAGACTTAAATGTGGTCCTCCCTCACCAATAGATAGAGTAATTCATGAAAAAGTTTTATTTATATAAAATTTGTATGTTAGTGTAATTTAAGTGGACTAAGTTATGAATGGAGCACTAGTAAATACTAAAAACTAGTGTTCCAATAGTTGTTCTATGTAAATACATAATAAACCTTAAATTTTATAATTAGAACTATCTAGTGACAAAAAAAATATAAATCATTCATCATCTAAATATAAGGTATCAAAAAATAAGTAGGTCATAATAATCATAATAGATTTGTTTTAGTTAATGGCTTAATCACCAAAAGCCTCGACCTACATCTTAAGAGATTACTGCATTGCCAGTGGATCAAGAATCAAACACATAAGGCAGTGTTGGTAAAGCCAGCAGATATCAGGATTTTCTTCACTCAGAAACCATAGATACTGACAGCCTGAACCCTTATTCTAGCATTAACAGTTATATATATTTTAAAATGTATTTTTCTTTGTAAATTAATACTTAAAAACATAAAACAGTCTTTATATATTATAAGGTATTATGATTTGTTGATAATATCAAAAATGTTGATTAAGCAACATTTATTTTTTTTATTCATTTAATTTAATTAAATATTATTTTTTCATATAATAATATTACTTACTAATATAATTTTGTCATTATAATACTCCAAGGCAAAAAGTATAATACCTAATCACCTTGCCCTAAAATTGTACTTAATGTGTTATCAAAGTTCAAGAACATTTAAAGAATAAACAAAGTAAATGGTTTTTATTTTAATGTTCTTATAAGAAAAAAATAATTTAATGAATTGACTTGTTGGTTGAAATAATTCATACCTATTTTGAAGAATTTTACTATATAATATTAATTATATCCAAAGTTTGTACTATTGTCATTCATATAATGATGAAAAATTACTATTAATAAACCTATTTTCAGGTTATAATAGGTTTCATGAGTGACATGATGTGAGAAAAAAAGCTTAATTTTAAAAACAATAATGGTGACAGAGTGATTATATTAAATTGATTAGCAAACAGCCTATATACAAGTTAACACCGTAATTAGCACTTGATAAGACTTATTAATCATAATATTGGCATTATCTTGATATATTTAATAACTATTCTACTTTTTAGTAGCTTAAAATAATATATTCTTCAAAATTAATTATACAATTAAGCTACTTAAACGAGAAAAAATATATATTTTTTGTATCATCAATAACTAGACTATATAAGGGTGAAATATTTTTATTTCACTTAACTGGCCTATAATTCTATTTTACTTCTGAGTTTGTCCGAGAAGTTCGTGAGTTAGCTATTCAGAGGCCCAACTACGCAGTTTCTATTGAGACAATATCCACAATGTACCTACGTGATAATTCTCTATAGATTATTACGTCCCATGGTAATGGAATATTCTTTTATGTTCTAATAATTGCTCATGTAAAATTGGTACAAATATAAACAAAATTAGTACCGGCTGCTGCCCACGTAAGCATTTCACGTGGACAGCGGACATCCCAAACTAATCAAGGGAGAAGAAATAATTGCAAAGTGCACCATACCGAGAACTTACCTTAAAATAAGTTCGGTAATAGAACGAAACTGTGCTTGGTGAATGCACTCCGTAAAGTTCGCACTTTCACAGGACAATTACGTAGTTAAGGAGAGACACAAAAGTTTCAGTTAAGATTTAATAAACCTGGGACACTCGAAAAGCCGGCAATTCGTAGTGACCCCTAGCAGTCGACTACAAAGGCCGGTGAAATACAATTGACTGATCTGGAAATCTTATCTGTCACTTCACATTTGATTCTTAAATCTTGATTGAACAATGAATGAACGATTTAGCTGTTGAACGGATATGTGTCAAAAGAGTGAGTGAAAGTACGAATTTAAACGATTGGTTAATATATTAACACAATGCTGCCAGCGTACAAAATATATTTGTATAATATAAAGTATGTACTTTTTATATCTTTATTCATAATTATTGTATAAAAAATAATAATAATTTACATATATAGCTAACTTTACAAAAAATATTTAGTTTTATCCACTGTTGAATGTTATGCTTGCTAGTACAGATTTGCCCTAACATCCGGTTTCGTAGTCATTCGTTGTGATTGTCATTTAACATCAAATATAGCAGCAACCAATCCGCATCAGTTAAACGTTTTAGCGGCAAAGGTTGAACGTTTGTATTGCGGCGCGCTTATTACAATATACAAAGTATAATATTTTGTTTAATATTGTAGTTGTATATATAGTAGTAGTAGTTTTGTCCTCATCTGTGTTACTAGAAGTCTACTTAGTGAATTTATATATTTTTTCTGTGAAAACACGAATATTATAAGTGTATTTCAAAACGTGTAAATAATAAAAGTATATTATTTTTACCAAAAAAGTATATTATAAGTTCAAAAATGAGTTTAAGCAGGTTGAGATCTGCAGTGAGATATGATTTAGTGAAAGCTTGTCCTTCAGGCGCCCTAGTTGCGAAGCTCTGGGGGGCTCACATTGGTAGGGAAGTGGCCACAAGTAGCTCTCACCGGGCCGTTGCACAACATAACACGAAGCCAGACTGGAACAGGGCAGTCAGCGAGGCCGAGAAGATCGTCGGTTACCCAACGTCTTTTCTTAGCTTACGATGGGTATTGAGCGACGAAATAGCAAACGTTGCTCTCCATTTGCGAAAACTCGTTGGTAGTAACCATCCATTACTTAAAACTGCAAAGTAAGTACCTACAACATACGATAAAATTTTAATATAATTCATATTATTACTACAGAAATTTGTTATATTATATTGGTTTTCCTTATCTTCGCTCTGGTAACAGTGCAAAGCGCGTCTTTAAGTTCAAATACTCATCAATGCCTCGAAAATTCAGCAAAAAGTAGGGTACGGAGTGTCTTAACACTAGATTCCCTCTGCCTACCCTGCTATAAGCGTGATACGGGATACAGCGTGAAACTGAAAAAAATATTGTATTATATCAATAAAATACATCTCCCGCAATACAAAATATACATACATATATAACAACTAAGTATACCTAAATAATGCGTCAGCTCATGATTTAGATTCAATGTTTTATTTGTTCTGAATTTAGAAAACATATATTGCATATGAGGATAATGAGACCTATAGTCAACGGCATAATTATCTATATTTTAAGATTATGTGTATATTTTAAGTTATGAGATTTGAATCTGCTTCTACAGGCCTAAACACGAAAGCGAAGTAATGAAAATATAAATTTAGATAAATATTTCATTTCCTCGAGTGCAGATCGAACCCACAATCAATCGCATTTACAGTCACACTCTGTGCCCCTTTAAAAATACATTATTTAATTATTTAAATAGATGTGTTACATGGCTGTTAGTTACTTCACGTAGTCTTCCTTAATACTAGTAATTACCCCTTTGCATTATTGCGTGTCACTGCAAATAATCAACGAGTTATATTATATTGAGCTGTAGCGTATTCTATTAAACACTGTACTTAGCGACATATCCGATTTGATGAAATATAAAAAAATATCTTATTTAATATCTCTTAAAATATGTATTTTCTTGAAATAAAATGTAATATATTTTATTTAAAATGTAATTTTTAGATTAGTCGAGAAGCAGGAGGGGCACTTGCGTGTGTAAGCGCGACAGGTTGTGGGTTATAAATCGAGGAAATTTAATATTTTCATTTCTGCGCTCTGACATCGGGGCAAAGCGCGGCGTTGAGTTCCGTCACACAGAACGGTGTGTTGTAAACCTGTAACGCTAGGTTTTCTCTACCTACCCTGCTGCGTGCGGGATACAACGTGAAGCAAAAAGCAATAAATTTGTATTTTAATTGCCTTTTTGCAATGAATAAATCAATGCGTTAACATTAGGTTCTATCTGTTTATATATTTATAGAGCATGATATTTTTAGAAATCTCATTTATAATGGAAAAAACAATATGCAAGCGTGGGGCCTCATCGTGTTGTTGGTGTCGAAAGCGGCGGGACACAGTCCGGAAATACCCGACATGGAACAAGACAAGGCGGCCGGAGTGTTACACAGGTAGGTATTATTTACTATTATTTTAATATTTTAAATTATATGTGATAAAAATTTCGTTCTTTCATAATATTGTGAAGAATTTACAAAAAATCCAATGTAAATTTATTAACAGGAATAAGATAGAACAATAAGATTTTCTTTTTTTTTTTTATTTGATTAAGAAGTCTTCGTTTTTAGGCTATAAATTATGTTCAAAAAGAGTCTTGGTGATCTTTTTATCAGATAATTACATCAATTATTGATTTGTTGCTGAGCAACTTTTTTATTTATAAAAAAACTGATTAAGTAATTTTGTACACGAAGTAGCTCTTATACTTACTTACGATAATTACTGTTTAAGGTTACAAAAAGGTTTCTGAAATTTATCTCTATAATAATAAATATGGATATCACGAAAGTATTATTAGTTTATCTAATAAACTGAATTACTAATATTGATCGTATTAGTAAAATACTATAAAATAGTTTAAATATATCGACGTAATTATAGAAAATTTATATGTACCTAATTAAACCTTTCCGATTTAGACTAAGGAAATGGTTATATTTTGAATTTGAATAAATTGAATATTCTTAAAATAACAGAATCTTCACTCATTGTAAAAAAATCGTCGTTATTTAAAATATTTTTTATTTCAAAGAATTTTTAAGACGCTTTAATAAGTTCCACCTGCACTTATGTATGGAATAATTTGTATGTATTTTTTTGCATGAAATTTGGTCGCACAAGTACTTTCAAAGAAAATACTTAGTTTTTTTGTCTAAACGTCTTTCTGTTTGTCTGTGTATCTGTCAAAAGCCTTTATCTCAAGAACGCTTGGAGATATCGAGTTGGAATTCGAACCGTATACTCAAAATCTACGATCCTTTGATTTCCTGAAAAAAATATATTTCTACATTTACTTAAAAAAAGATATTTCCACACTATAAATGGAATGAAAATTAATAGAGTACTTCCGGTTGTCCTAGAATTTTGAAGTTAGGCAGCTAGCATCTACAGTAGGTAGTACTACCTACTAGTTCAAGAAAAAAATGTGAAATTTATGAATTTATGGTTAAATCTTAAAAAATAATAGCCTAAAAAGGGAATAAATTTGACATTAAACACGCTAGTTCAAGTGAGTTTTCAGATGTAAGGGCTGAGCTTGAATTCCCGAGACCATCTTGAAGCTCGAGACCTCCATTTACCTTTCTCATGCATTAGATATTTAGTTAAGTTGAAATAACAGAAATGATTCGAATATGTGACATATTTGTGTATAAAATAATGAAACCCATCCTATTTTATCCGTGCTGCCTTCCAATTTGTAATATTTTCTCAGAATAAACGCGTTCTAAGTATTACGATGAGATGAGATGAGATAACTAGAAAATACTTTTAAGTAGTTTTTGAGTTTTTCAAACTATTTTCTGATCTTCCTGACAGTCAACGCGCGTTAGCCGAAGTAACAGAGATGATTCGGACTTCCCACCTCGTGCATAAAGGCCTGGTCAACATGAACGCTCGACAAGCGGTCGCGGGGGAGCCCAACGACATGATGTTTGGCAATAAGATCGCTTTACTAAGCGGTGATTATCTATTGGCCAATTCTTGTTCTGAACTCGCTAGTTTGAGGTAAGTTTTGTTTTAACTTACATTTTAGGTTATTTATTACAAATTTAAGGTATTTATATAGTTGTTTTTTATATTTAGGCATTTTTTTTCATTTTAGGGGATAATGTTTCCACCTTTATTAATGAAAAGTAGTTGGCACTCAAAATACGCATAGCTTTAGCGCCTGTGCCTAAGCCACTGTTTACAAAAGTATATATCAATGTAATATAGATTTTTTAATTAACGTTTTATTATAAAAATACACAGAGACATTAAAAATATATATATTTATTAACAAATAACATGTACAATTTTTGTTACATCTGATGGTACCCACACTAGGTAATCCTGTATCGTGGGTTCCAATATATGATGATTTTACAATTTAAGTTTAATGTTGACATGTTGTTTAATTATACACAGTTTCTGTTTATGTTCTAATTATAATATATATTATGCGAAATTTCGTGCTCTGGAACTTAATAATTTTCAGAAAGAATGGGTCCATTTTTTTTATTTACTTATTGAGATAATCATGATAAGATAGATTTTATCTTTTCTTTCTTTATCTACAAAAATATATATTTGGATGGATGGTACCTTAGAAATTACAGTACAACATATTTTTTTTATTAGAAAGCGTAGTTAGTAGTAGTAAGCCATAAATTGTTGAAGAAAAATGCGCAGTTGGTTAATTAATACACCTCTGTGAAATAAAATATAGGTATGTATGTTGTATATATTTTCGGTTATAAAATGTTAATTCATATAATAACCCTTTGCATATCCCACGCTTGCAATTGAAGAACCGGTTATGGACTCAATATAAATTGACTTAAGAAAACTAAAAGATTTATATTTATGTAGATGTGAAATGTATCTTTCTATTTCGGGTTTTAACACCCAATGCCTCCGGAAAGTGGAGAGCGGTTATCTTAACACTAAGCCCCCTTGCCTACCCTGCTACATGCGGGATACAAAAAAATGTTGATTGATTAAAATTTATTCATGTAAGGTCATATCTTATTGTATACTAAAAATATTTAACATGTTATTAAGGTAACATAAAAACATTATCTTTAGTATAATGTTTTAGAAAACCTACAAAAATATTTTTTGTGTATGCATCAATAATTTAAGTTTATGCATCACACCGATGTTTAGGGTTATGGAGAGTGCGGTGTGACACACGTTACGTACCTATTTTTTTTACATAATTTTAGGATATGGCATAACATTGAAGTGAATCATATAAAAGAAAGTAATATTTTGAATAAATTTTCCCCAAACGACATTTATTTCTATGCCAATGATTTTTTTTTCTCTTCCTTCTCTCTCTATCTTTGATTTTCAAGATTTTCCTTTATAGCAAGGTAGAGGAAGAGAGCTTACTGACATTCCGTTCCTCATTTTATGCCCAGTTTAAGAGACATTGCATATCAAATGGCAGAACTTGTCATCGCGCTCTGTCTTCACAGGGAGGCTTGTGGGAAAATTAAAATTATTCCTTCCCCGAAGCGAAATCGATCCTACAAGCATTGCGTTTATAACTGGACGCTGTCCCATTATGTCACGATGCACCCAATCAATGAATGCATCGTTGATTCTGTTATATCTAATACTTTGATACAAACTCGGTAACGTTGTATTTAATCAGTTATAACGAAGATTTGTGATAACTTATAATCGCTTCTTAAACTTAATTAAATGGAAGTATTTAAAATTTTAGCCCAAAGTTATTTGATAACAGTGAAGTTCTACCGCCTATTCTCCTAAAATGAGTCCACCGCAAATTTTTTACAAGTCTAGGTTCGCTTCCGTAACAAAAAGCGTTATTATAGTTGCTGTTTCGTTTTATATAGGTAAAATATGATTTTTTTACGTCCTCGATAGCGAGCGTCGAGTATATTGACTCATGCTGAAACCACGGAGCGTAACGCACACGATTACAGTAACACACAATATCATGTAGATAATTACTTTACTTTTAATTATCAGGTAAATGCTATGTAATAACGAAATCTTATAATAATAATTGAGATAATATGTTCATCATCTTCCATTTTATTTATTATTATAAGATATATTTTATTACTATCTTATTCTATCAGAATCAGTATAAAAGTTTATATTTCTATTTCTTCGCTCTGGTGTCGAGGCGAAGCGTGGCGTTGAGTTCCGCCATTCAAGAAACAATGCCTCCAAAATTCGGCGGTAGGTTTCTTCTGCGTTACTACGTGTGGAATACAGCGTGAAGTTGTATTTAATTTATTTTTTTTACTCTTTGTTCAATTCCGATATTTGCGCCTATCAAGTCAAAAATCAGAGGCAAATGTTGTTGTTCCCTGTTTACCTTGTTATGATAAAAAAATCAATACAAATCATCTTCACGCTCGCACACAGCAGGGTAGGCAGGGGGAACCTAGTGTTAAGACACTCCGTTCCTCACTTTCCGCCGAATTTGGGAGGCATTGCGTTTGTTGAGTGGCGGAAGAAATGGAAATATAGAAATTAAAATAAATATTTCATTTCCTCGAGTGGGAATCCCACCCACAACCATCGCGTTACAGTCACACCTTCGTGCCCCTGGGCCACGATGGCCTCAAATAAAAAAAATACAAAATATTTTTTATGAAGGTCCACATGAAACCTGAAAACAAGCTATTAACGCTCGACTAACGCAATAATGATAAGGTATCGTAAAAAAGCATTTTGTGAACTGTCTTTTTGATTTATTAAGCCTTTTTGTCGTCCAATTTGACGCGAAAGTTAATCTTGTATTTTTGCATGTTTTTTTTTTTCGTTCGAACGTGCAACTAGTTAGTGTACCTATTGAAAAAAACTTATTTTTAATTAAAGACTTTTTATTTTTGTACAAATCGGTCGGTCTTTAATAGATTTTTTGTTATAGGTATATAGATAGATAGATAGATTTAATTTATATAATATTTTTTCCTCATAGCATTTTGAGTGAGGGCATCGTGGATGGTGGTACAGTGCCTGACTGTAAACGCAATGATTGTGAATTCCATTTTATTAAAGGAAATGAAATATTTTAATTTCCCCAAATATCTAAAATAGAAGTGAAGAGAGGAGTGTATTGATATCATGTGCCCTCAAAGTTAAAAGAAAATATACTTTTTATTTTTATATGATTGAGGATAGACTGACATAGTGATTAATTCTTTAATTTACTCAGAGAAAACGCTAAAAAAAGGAAAAATCTCGTATATATTTTGTTAGCGAACGTTGGAACATATAGATCAGAATGAGTATATAAATGACATAATAAAGAAAAGAAAATAAAAGCAGCTTCGCGCTGTATCCCGCACAGAGCAGAGTAGGCAAAGGGAAACTAGTGTTAAAACACTCCGTTCCCCACTTTCCGCCGAGTGATTGAGAATTGAAAGGCATTGAGTGTCCCATTGAAATATAATAATACATATTCCCAAGTGGTGATCGAACCCACAAACAGTCGCAATTACAGTCACACTTTGTGTCCCTGTGCCATGACTTGCTTATTAATTAAATTATTTTCTTTATTAAGTCACGCTGGTATTCGTATTTTAAATTAAAATAATTAATAAAGAAAATAATTCATATATAAATTAATGATATTAAACAATACTTGTCTATTTCATGCAATAAATTACAATACTTAAGTGAAAGTTATCTGTATGTCACAAGTGTGTAACATCCGCGTCTTTTATTTAGCGTCGAACTCGCCCGCTTCTTTATATGATGTTACGGGTTTTCCTACATATTCTGCTTTAAGTTTTAAATTTAATTATTACATAGATATGTATATAAATTTGAGTTCAACTCTGTTTTATAGTATTTTTGTATTGATTTTTTTTTGTGACGGAAATTAAGACTATTTGAGAAAATGAGATTTTTTTACCCCAGTTTCGTTTACAGAATGCAGCGTTCGGGTACTTAAAACGCAATATCTAAAATTTGGGCGGAAGCCGGAGAACGGAATGTCTTAACAATATAATAAGCTTTGTCTATATTCGATACAAAACGTAAAAAAACAACCGTTGTGTCCAATGCAAATTTGACCCAATATTTATAATTTTACAAAAATAATTCATAAGACAGTGGAGTTTTCGTACACTGAGCCTACCTGTACACCATAAATTAACATATACATACTTAACATCTATATATAACTTCTATATATACTCACATAATATTTTTGTAAGCGAGATGACCCGCATTTGTTTGCAAATTTATGCTAAAACCTACCTAAATGTTTCGTGGTCTTGGTGATAATTCAAAATTATAAAAATGATGAAAATGTAATCAAAAAACTACCAAAATTTAAAACATAATCATCAAAACCACTAATAAAAAAAACATTTAAATCGAGAATAAAAGAAATCTAGAATTCCAGGAATTGAGACGACGCAAAGGACTACTAGGTCTTGCGTTAAGATCCGCCATTGAAGGCGCTGTACTAAATTTGAGGGAACGTATATCTAATGTTAATGGTTAAATGTGTTAATTCCAGCCCATTTAAACTTATAAAAGTATATGTATGTTTATACGATGGCGTACATTATTAAAATTAATAACTTCATTGTATTCTTTTTCTAGGACACTCATATTATTATAATAAGTCATAATTTCCACTTCGTATAACTACTTATTTTCCGTCAGAATCGGTATGACAGACGCTATTTCTTACTATAATCGTGTAATTTTAATTGATGAGTCGAAATTACTTTATAAACAACGTCAGGAAAACCCTTTTACGTATACAGTTATAAAGGAATGTACTTAAGTGAAAGGTTATTAAGTGACAGGTTGCGGTCTGTGCCACTTGTGCGAATAATTAAGTGTACTAGTTTCCTTTCTTTATTTTTTGGCAAAATTTTCGACAAAGATATAGGTATTTTTTTCGAATTCGAAGGATGTAAGCTAATATAGTAGGTATTTAGTGAGACAGGCAGGGATAAGTTAGTTTTGTTAGTAATAAGACACTTGGTTCTTTATTTTTCGGTCAAATCTTCGGTTCGAATAAAGGAGAATCATTTATTGTCAGATGGTGCAACTTTACTCCGCGTTGTGTCCATGAGAAATCTAAAAACAAAATAAATAGCCATCGTACATTTACGCATCGCCTTTAACTTCTAATTGTAAGATCTTCCTTTTTTATTTCTTTATTTTCATAAAAGAAGAACAAAAAATTGGTGTAGAAGGACAAAAAAATGGTGTAGTGTAGTATGGCTTAATGTGGGCAGGTAGGCTTGAAAAGCTCATATGATATTCTAAGATAGTTCTATTCTGTTTCCATTTCATGGTTTTTAGGCGTCTCGCCAATCTCGTTGAATGGAGAAGACACGGTGAAGATTGGTTAAAAGATTAAATCAACCGTATAAGAATAGAAGGTATATTCAATATAAGTAATCATTAAAAAAACACACGCTGACCCAAAAAAGTGAACAATCGAGGCTACTTTTAAAATTAAGATTCCGTCCCATATTTGCGGAAGAACAAATTTGGCAAAATTAACATTAATATATGGCTTGTGATGGACCGTCCGTGACTAATTGCACCTGAATTTGTAGAGACTATAAAGTGAATATTAATACATTAATTTTTGAGATGCAGTTGAATAAAATGTAAATAGATTTTTCAATCTTAATGTAAAAGTAGATATAAACTACATAAGATAATAAATAGTTGTTTATAATTATGATCGTTACAAACGATCCAATAATAGTGTAAGAATTTTTATTATAAAATGTTCTCTAGAATACTCTACTGGTATTAGGTGTAATGTATGTATAGAAGAAGTGATATTTCATATATTTTTGCCAAGGTCCAGCCATCGCCATATTACTAACCCATAAAATAAATAAATTAATCAGCATCACGCTGTACCCGCATGCGGCAGGGTAGACAGAGGGAACCTAGTGTTAAGACACTCCGCTCCTTACTTTCTGCCGAATTCTGGAGGCATTGCGTGTTAAGTGGCAGAACTCAACGCCGTGCTTAGCCTCGACACCAGAGCGAAGAAATGAAAATATAAATTTAAGTAAATATTTCGTCTCTTCGAGTGGGGATCGAACCCACAATCAGTCGTTTTTACAGTCACACTTTGTGCCGCAGCGCCACGACTGGCCTCACCCATAAAATACAATACAATTAATACACATAAGGAAGATAAAAAGAAAACATATTAATTCTTCACTTATTACAGTTAAGAAACAACATAAAACTTTTATAAAAGGTAATAAAAAAAATACTTACAGTATTTTAAAGTATTATTTATTTTATTAATAAAACATTAATATAGTGTTCGACCGTGACGGAAAGTGCACGTATAATGATGTAATGGATGTGCTTAATGGGTTGCAATATATTCATATACTTCCTTATTTAAATTAGCAACAGTAAATGTGTAGACTACTGTATATATAATTTTGCATTGTACATACTATACTAGTAATGACTGACGTTTTTCTATATCACAGGTTCAATTCCGTGCAAAATAAATGTATATATAAATACAAACTGCTTTATGCTGCAATTATTGTATGAAATATAAGGAAAATAGTTATGTTATTATATCTTTTATTTATTAATGTGTGGATGTCCAATAAGTCCACTATTGGAATCGATATTATATTAGGTTCTTACATAAATGAAATTGTCATTTAGTCGTACTGGCCGCTTTAATCACAAATTTCTCTTCTTTGGTTAAGAATTCCAAATAAAAATTTGTACTATTTTATTTTTAAACATTTTTAAAGTGTTATTCCACACTTAGGAAAGAAAAATACTTATAAAAATTTGATCGTAACGGGACGTTCACCAAAACATATGGCTTAGTGGTCAGAGCGCCTGGTCGGTTTCCAGGAGGCGGGGGTTCGAGTCCCGCTACGTAAAAAATTTTATACGTTTTCACGATAAGTAACTATTTTATTTGTTTTTTTTTCTGTTTGTGTTACTTAGTTTAAAAATGGAAAACGTGAAATATCGCGTTATTTACGAGGACGAGTTCCCCTATGGCACCAGTGCTGCGGAAACGGCTCGAAGAGTTAATGACGGTCGTGTCGTTAAAGAAAATACAGTGTGTGTTTTGATTCCAACGACGTTTTTTTTCTAAAAATGTCTACGAGCTAGAACGAGCCTAGTGGACGGCCCGAGACCCAAATTGATAATGAAGAATTGAAGGCTATTGTGGAAACGGATCTATCGCAAACCAAGTCTGATGCAGCTAATGCAGGCTGCGATGCTAGTGATAAATCTGTTTAAATCCACTTGAAGCAAATTGGGAAGATTAAAAAGCTTGAAATGTGAGTACCTCACGAATTGAGTGCAATTGAATTGAAGCAAACCACTACGTTACATTACGTACTACTTTTCATTACTTAACAGGCACAATAATGAATGGTTTTTTAAATCGTATCATTACCTGTGGTTTCTCTATGACAATCGGAGGCGCTTATCGTAATGGCTGGACCCTGCCAAGCTAGCCAAATCCTGACCTAAGCGAAAATTTAAAATTGATTGAGTTGAAAAGTTACTTGTAAGCGTTTGGTAGTGGTGGTGGTTTTCTCAAATTTGGCCAGACCATTATGACATGATAGAAAAGCTGCTCAAGAAGGGGCTGGTCAATGGCTTTACGCCACTGCTGCTTCATGACAACGCTTGATCACACACTGCACAACAGACGGCTACCGAATAAGAAGAGCTTCAATTGGAATATCTAAGACATCCACCTGACTCCCCGGACCTTGCTATAACAGATTACCCTTTTTTTTCAAATTTGGATAACTTCTTGCAAGGGAAAAAAATTAACTCTGATGAGGAAGTGCAAATCGTTTTATTAAATTACCGTTCGAATGGTTTTTTAGTAAAGGGATCAATGAACTACCTGTGAGATGGCAAAATTGCAAAGATAACAATGTTTCATACTTTGACTTTTTGTTCCTCCCACACCAAAAGGAGAATTTCATATGCAAGGACCTAATTGTAAATTCTGCGGTCTAATTTATTTCTTCACAAATATTTTGTTTTAAATGCTCACCATTTTAAGTTTAGCTGATAATGTTTTTATAATAAGGTTACGTTGCTATAAAGAGAAAAAATGTAATAAATACATTTAAAGTAAACGCGAGGCACAGTTGTAAGAATTTCCTGTTCGCTTTATTATCCAGTTCATACTATAAAAAAGTTAAGCTTATGATTCTTTCAAATGAGGTAAAAGTGTCGTATATTCAAGATATCCAGGAATTCAATGTGAGTCACATTAAATGTCAATTTCATTGTTATATACCTACTCACGTTATACTATATTCGAGGCCAGGCACATAATGTGAGTGTAAACGCGACTGGTTGTGGGTTCGATCCCCACTTTAAGAAATGAAATATTTATTTAAATTTATATTTGCATTTCTTCGCTCTGGTGTCGAGGAAAAAGCGCGGCGTTGAGTTCTGCCACTCAACACGCAATGCCTCCAGAATTCGGCAGAAAGTGGGGAACGGAGTGTCTTAATACTAGGTTCCCTCTGCCTACCCTGCTGTGTGCGGGATACAGAGTGAAGCTATCTTATACCAAATATATTTATTTGGTATTGAGTAATTTTAAGTCATTCAATTCAAATTAAGAAAAAAAAACAATAATATAAAATTATACGAATATTTTTATCTATTTAGGGCATTTCATTTGTATATTTTTTTATACTTAATCGAATATCACCGCCGCTTCAGGCGGTTCATGCGTAACTTCCACATTATTGATTTTATTTCCAAGCACCGTTATGTATCTCGTTGTTAAAATTTTCCAAAGCATCGATGCTGTAATCTAACTGTTGTTCGTCTTTAATGTGGATACGAATTACGATGCTCTTCCTTTGCACGCAATTGCGCTTCACGAGAAACAGTAAAGTTAATAACGTATTCGAATTGTAATGTTTTATTATTTAATTATGAATTATTAGAGGCCAGTCGTGGCGCAGGGGCACAAAGCGTGACTGTAAAACCGACTGGTTATGGGTTCGATCCCCACTCGAGGAGATGAAATATTTACTTAAATTTATATTTCCATTTCTTCGCTCTCGTGTCGAGGACAAGCGCGGCGTTGAGTTCTGCCACTCAACACGCAATGCCTCCAGAATTCGGCAGAAAGTGAGGAACGGAGTGTCTTAACACTAGGTTTCCTCTGCCTACCCTGCAGTGTGCGGGATACAGCGTGAAGCTAATTTTTTTTTATTATTATTTAATTAATGTATGAAAAATAAAAAATATAAATAGACATGCAAATATAAAACAAGTTTTTTTAAAATAAAAGTAAAACAATTCTATCTAAAAATATTTAAATTCTAAATATTTTTATTGCAATACATAGGCTTTTGCAAGTAGTTTTCAATCGTCGAATGAACATAAACGTGCGCCGGCATAGCAGACAGTCCTGTTGAGAAGAACCGGCAAGAAACTCAAAAGTTGTTCTTCTCCATATAAATATGTAAAATCTACCTAAGTAATCTGAATATTACGCGAGTTAAGTTCTTCTTACCGATTAAAACAAAAAAATAATAGTAATGTTATACAATGCAACGCAAATAATAGAAAACAGATAGAATATATTAATATCAATGACAGTTTTGTCTATTAGGAATGCATTATGATATACTTTTGTTATGATGTTTTATACATGAAAACGAATTATTTGAACATATTTTTTTAAAAGGCACTCACATGTATTTACGTTAAATTGTATAATCATTTAATGTATTAGTAGAGCTATAGCGCTGTAGTAAAGTAATTAAAAATATGTACAAGCAATAAATATATTTTTTGGGCATGTAGACCTTTTTTTGCTACCATTACATTTTATTTTGAATTATGAAAACAACTTACGCGGTCGCTTCTTTTCTTATCTAATAAATCTTTCTGTATATATTGAGTAATATGTATGTTAATGGACTCTACATCTCTATACATTTATAATTATGAGCCAATCATACATTAACATACATAGTAAAATATGTGATGAAATAAATATTAAACGTTTTGCATAATCTATTTTGCTTTAAAATGATGTAATAATATTAATAAAACATCAATATATTATGTAAAGATTATAGTACTATCCAATATCCATCTTTGTGATGAACGAAGTATATGTAAATCATAAGAGATGTCCTACTTTCAAATTTTACTGTTTTGCTACTATATTTATAATGCAGACTGCAGCCCCAAAGTTCAATATCTGGAGGTTCCATAACTTGCGTGATTGATAAGGGACCTCAACGGCGGATTTTGTTTAATAAGACCCGTTTCCAAGATTTGAAGCCGCTACTGTTGTTACTATCAGATAGTTATTACATTAAGCTTATGAAATATATTTTGAGGCCAGTCGTGGCGCAGCGGCACGAAGTGTGACTGTAAAACTGACTGGCTGTGGGATCGATCCCCACTCGAGAAGATGAAATATTTACTTAAATTTATATTTCTATTTCTTCGCTCTGATGTCGAGGATAAGCGCGGCGTTGAGTTCTGCCACTCAACATGCAATGCCTCCAGAATTTGGCAGAAAGTGGGGAACGAAGTGTCTTAACACTATTTTGATTTAATATTTTTTTTAAATATATTTTGTAAATCTCATCTGCAAACACAATATGACTTTTCTAGCGGCACTAACAGTCTGGAGGTCAATAGAACGCAATAGTAGCATTTTAACATGCCAATAACATGTTTTGCAACGTGTACTATGAAACACATCAAATTAACCGTGAGGTAACCGGCCCGTTCAAATATAATAATGAAATGCTGAATTATTGTGGTTGTGGTTTGGGTTCTGAATGAAACATGAATAATGGTTTTAGGAAAAGTATTATTATTAAATATAATAATAACTTGTAATGATCAATCTCAATGATTTCAATAGGTGTATATTTATTTGCCTTTAAACAATTATAACAAATCTTAAAATTGTAAGGTTTAAATTTGTTTTTTGTTTCGGATAACAAATGTTCTCTAATATAAATTCTAGAAATATTAATAAAAATGTATTTTTTTATAACAATATTATCTACATTAAGCTCTTTTTTTATGTTTTTGTAATCGCCATTTTATTTCCTATATTTTATGCCATGTAATACAACTTTTATCAATGCAAAATTTTGTATGAATTTTTAAAAGTTGACAAAAAAAATTATGATCAAATTAAACAAAAATAATAACGATTTAAATCAGTTTTACGTTTTATATAAAGACCAATGAGGCATATCGGTCATATATTTTTTCCAAGTATTTCGCATTTCATACTGTACTTTTTTTAGTAAAAGAAAAGTCGTCCTCGTTCACATGTAAGTTCGGTATGGCCGGACCGGTCTTCAAACGGGTTACTTTCGCCACACCCGCTATGTTTACATTGCTCAAAAGAATATCTTAATAGTTCCGCTTTATGTACTGCAATCGCATGCTAATATTTGTAGCATCGAACGCGAAACACCTTGCTTTATCTATTAAATTACATAGTTATATAATAATTTTATTAGTAGTTTGGATCATAAAAAATATCAACAAAGTTTTTTTATTATTTTTCTTATGTATAATATTTTTGTTATAAAGTTTTAATTACAACACATTTTTGCGCTTTTAAAAGGTTGTAAAATTATTTATGTTCAAGATCAAGGACGATTATTATAATATTATTATTTTTACGTAAAACGTAAAAGGAATAATGTACATTCATAATGATAGTCTTATGACGATGTCTCAATGAAATCATATAAAAAATTTAGTATGAACTAAAGTACTAACGCAATATTTAGCAAGATGTTTATTTCGAAGTATCTTAGTATTTTGTGTGTTACGTAAAAAAAGTAATCTTTATTAAGCTACCATCCAATAGATATTATGAGTTACGTAACAACCTATCTACTATCTACTAGGAAAACAAAAATATTCAGGTTTTATTAATAAATATTCCTTTAAGTTTGAGTTTAATTCAAAATTATCGTATGCAGTTGTAAGCTGCGTATGTGTATGTTACATTTTAGGTTCGAAGTTTACCCGTTTACTTGCGTATTTCCGCCACAGTATTTTTATATGGTAACGTATGTTGTTAGAGTTGCCGTGACTCTACTTACATATTAATCGTCTTTTTTATGCCACAATACAAACATTTACTTTCATATTTTTTTAAAATTCCATTCCATTTCTTAAATAGAAACCAAGAGCTGGTCGAGCTGATGTCATCAGCAGTGCGAGATCTAGCGGAAGCGGAGTTTCTTGGAGATCGAGATGAACAAAACAATCCTTTGCCTTCACGACCACTCCCAGAAGACCAACGAGAAGCTGCATCCGGTATGTACATAATTTAACTTAGCTTCACGCTGTTCCCTACCGGAGTAGTCAGAGAGAACGGAGCGCCAAACGTTACGGTCTCTACATACCTCTTTCGCCTCGTAGAGAAACAAAAAAAATACCCACTTTATAAATTAAAGATTATTTATGATTTAGTAAAAACAATTTAGTAGTTATGTTTTTTTTAATAAATAGTGAATAACCTTTCTTTCCTATAAAAATATATACATTTTATCCAGTTCAGACAAGTTAAAAAACATTAAAGAGTAACTCAACCTGACAAGGCAACAAATTAATTTAAATTTTATAATTGGAAATTGTTAAAATATAACTTTCCCCCGAAGCGTGAAGACCATAAAAATTAAAAATCGGCAATTAAACCACGTCTTCTATATTATTAGCAATAAACATAAAATCTAATAACTATACATATTATGAATTATAATTACACTGTTCGAAAACATCAATTAATTTAAACGAGACGAAGAAAATCCTTATATTAAGTTTTAAAATTCTCTTGACCGCCATTTAAACTAATCATCACTGTGTTTGATCTGAACATGTCCCTAAAACATTAAGTAAATCAGTTTCACGCTGTATCCCGCACACAGCAAGGTAGGGAGTGGGAACTTAGTATTAAGACACTCCGCCATTCTCTGCCAAATTCTGGAGGTATTCCATGTTGAGTGGCGGAATTCAACGTCGTGCTTTGCCTCGACACCAGATCGAAGAAACGGAAATATAAATTTAAATAAATATTTCATTTCTTCGCGTGGGGATCAACCATTCGCGTTTACGCGTTTAATCACACTTTGTGCCCCTGTGCCACAACGATCTTAAAACATTAAGTAATATATCAAAATATCAAGTAATATATCCATATATATCTACGAAGCTAATTATCAGATTTACTCTATTCTGTCATATTTTTCTAAATATAGGTAAACACTTCTATTACTACAAAGTGACTTAGCTAGATTCAATTTTTTTTCTTTATTGCCTAAAATTTGTAGTTTCTTCAGATATTTTACCGTTCTAATAGCAACTATGACTTTTAATGACAATTACAACACTTAAATACATTTTAATCTTGACATATTTTGAGTTTTTTTGCTTATCTTACTGAGATTTGAATGATAATTGAAAACTACCTTGTAATTAATGAAGTTTTGTAGCGAAGTAACTTAGTAAGGTAAGCAAATAGATTATATGTAGGACTTTTAAGGTATAGTATTCTTCTCATATACTTTAAATAAATATTCAAGTAAACTAAGCCTAGCCATGTTTGCATATGTAAGCAAATAGGTTAACTTCAAGCATATTTGCATTGGAATTAATGAGACGTGCTCACATCCGTCAAGTGTGATCACATATTATCTTTAGATAATCCTTTAATCCGTGTTCAGAATATCCATATTTTAAAATATTTTATGAATATTTATAATATACATAGATATACAGTGGTGAATTTGCTTGTGTTGCTATGTTTTTGTCATCTCCTCTTTAAATAAAACCACAGTTTTAACTACTCTACAAAAACCTAATACAATTAAAACAAAAGACATTTTTACAAAAAAGAAAAAAGTGTTTTTTTAAACAAAATAATAAATATAATTATCATTGTAAAATAAAACGCCATTTGTCAAGAATGACGCACTCAGACACAAACCTATCAAAGCTATAACACCGCACACGCCTCATTCACGAAATAGAGTCGTAGGTAATGGTGGCGATGTTGAATTGCGTAAAATAAAACGAGAGATATCCCTTTCTCGTTCTAGTATATTTTTGTAGTGGTATGTGTTTACTATTATTGGTATCTATTCGTAACTGCGTTACACGAAATATAATATTGTGAAATGAAAAAAAAATCGTACGTCTAAACTGTTGAGGTATCCCGATTAATTTCTTTACATTTGGGTTTGAAATATTTTATCCTATATGCTGCTCCTGTAAAAGGAGCGCAGACGCTTCTAACCTGTATATTTACAGAAGGTTTTTGTCATCACTACTTTAAATGAAACCACAGTTTTAACTACTCTATAAAACTTAATACAATTGAAACAAAAGAGATTTTTCAAAAAATTAAAAAGTGTTTCTTCAAACAAAGTAATTAATAAAATTGTCATTGTAAAATAAAACTCTATTTGTCAAGAAACACACGAATAGACATAAATCTATAAAAGTGATAACGACACATTAGGCTTATTCACGAAATCGAGTCGTTGGTATTTTTTTTGTTTCTCGTTCTAGTATGTTTTTTCAGAATGAAAAGTGGCAGATTGGCAACGCTTAGTAGTATTTTTGTATTAGTAGGTGTTTGTTTACGTTATTGGTATTTATTCGTAACGGCATCACACGAAATACAGTACGGATCAATATCGTGAAATGAAAAAAAATCCCACGTCTCTAAACCGTTCAGGTATCTTGATTAATTTCTTTAGGTATGAGTTTGAAATATTTTACCCTATATGCTTTCCCGTGAAACGAGCAGACGCTTCCACCCTGTATAAGTATTAAATTTATTACTCGAGTGACGCTGCTAACAGTATAAGAGCTGTAGGCCTGTTGTCAAAAGAATATAAACCGTTTTAGGCCAAGCAAGTGACATTAAACCTACACTATACAGAAAAGTAAACTTGTATAGGTGTAGGCAGTATTTTAACTGGGCCTCTTGACATGCATTCTTCTATTGTGTAGTATAAACTCTTTATTAGTGTACAATTCCCTTCATGTGGTTTCTATAAAACGTGACAATTGGCGAAGTAAATAGTGTTCAAACTAAGAACCTCACTAAGAACGGAACCGAAAAGTACTAGTCGGTTCAATTAATGCAATACGTTCAAAAATAACTAGCGTTCTATTTACATCCTTAACTTTGCATCTGTCTGAACAAAATTAATAATAACAATGAGAATAGACGGGAAAAACTAAGGAAAATGTGGGTATGTGTAAATGTGTGTTTAAGGGATTATTTAATTATACCAAAAAATATATATATGACTAGTGGGCACGCGCAGCTTCGCCCGCGTATTTGCACCCTTAGGGGTGACTTCTAAAAAAACCAAGAAACACGTGTTTAATAAAATATTTTTAACAGTATGAATTTAAATTTTTATAAAAATCGGTGGAGATTTAAAGATTTTTCCGTATAAACTTTAACCCCTTATTTGCACCCTTAGGGGGTGAATTCTAAAAAACCATGAAACACATGTTCAATGAAATATTTTTAAGAGTCTGAATTTCAAATTTTATAAAAATCGGTGCCGATTTAAAAAAAAAACCATACAAACTTTCAACCCCTATTTAATCCCTTTAGGGTTAACATTTTTCAAAATCCCTTCTTAGTGGATGTCCAGAATATGAAAATAAACATCTGGCCAAATTTCACGTTTCTACCATCAGCGGTTACGGCTCTGCGCGCGTCTTACCTCAGTCAGTCAGCACAAGTCCTTTTGTATATATAGATAAAGCCCATTATCGGATATTACACATCTGCAAACGAGACTACACAGCCCAATTGCTACGTTTAAATAATTTGAATTTAAAATAAAGATAAAAATTAAATAGATCAATTATAATAAAAAAATAAATCAAATCAATTTTGTTTTAAGGCCTTATCAAACATTACGCTAATTTTCAAGTAGCATTTAAATCGATCTAAACTAGAACACAAGCCGTAATAACTACAATCTAGTAATTTGTTACACGCTAACTGACCACTAATCATCACAATTAACCACGTTCCACTGCAAGTATATGTAGATTTTAGAAGAGCTCAAAATATAAGATTTGTAGGTATATAAGGGAAGAATATATAATAATTATAAAAAAAAAACATTTTATTGTAGCCAAATTAAATAGTTACTTGACTCACAAGTTAGTATACAGATATAAAATACCGTAGGATACGTAGGAGAGTCTTATTACAAAAACATGATACATCTAAGAGTTCGCTTACACCTTATATAAAATTACGCCAATACTCACAGGTGGCTATAAAAGCGAAACATATGTTTCATTTCCTTATTTAGTATTAATTAATTTAAAATAAAGTTATTTTAGTATTTTTTATAGAAAAGTGCAACAGCCCCTTTTGCATCATGATAGTATTTTTCTTTAATATGTTTTCTTAATTTATCATCTCTATTTGTTCTACCTGCCTCAGAAGAAAGTGTTCTTCTTTATTCTTATTATCATAGTTTCATCTTCATACATACAATTTATCTCTTCAATAGGAACAAATGTATGTATGATGACGTGATTAAGTTGTAATATTTTTATTTTCTTTGATCAGAGACATAATTGTGACAGAGACGTAATTTACCTATGTAAATGCGGCGTAGTATTTTTTTCTACGTTAATCTAATGTGATAATATATATAAATAGTATAAATAGGGTGATGATTGCAGGTCAAGTTGTCCTTAATCAAAATTCTCGGGGCTCTATAATAACATATTTCTTATATATTGCTTACATATATGCAGTTAACAGCAACGTCGACATTAATGCCACGAGGAAGAAGAAGCAGAAGATATTGCTTACATATAAAGAATTTACCTGGATAAACTCTGTATAAAAAATTCCAAAGAAACGAGATTAGCCAACTTCGAATATTAAACTCTTATATAAGAACCGAGTAAGATATTTCTACTATTGTAAAAGTTTTATTACTGACTCAACTATTTTTATAGTTATTTAATAGTAAAAATGAATAGTTTTACAAAATTAGTTAAAAACGATGTTAGTAAGTTATTGATAGAGATATCCTCTTTATATTGTATTGGAATTTAAAGCATAGATAGTCTTGAATATATATAAGAAATGAGCAGAAAATCAATTATTTTTAAAGAAACCCAATTGTCAGCACTCATTCCGATAGCCTTAATTTTGTTTAAACTATTGTGTCGGAATTGTGACGCGCGTACGCGACGCGCGTGTGATTTGAATTCATATCAGCTCTGCTAGGAGCGGTCCGCGCATTAATGCATGTATCTATGACAACACTTGATTTAACCTGCTTCTTTATGGGCCTATCGGAGATGGAATTCTACTTTTATATGTAATAGAAAACTTGTAATATTAAAACGACTAAAAATAGGCAACAGGTTAAGAAACATGTTAGTTATATAATAATCATAATTTATTATATGTAAACAAAGAAATCTTTAATGGTTTAATAAATACAAAAAAAACACTTTATATGGCCCTTTTTAAATAGAGGAACAGTAGGACATACAGAGATAAATCACTAGGTTCTCTTTACTTATTAAAAACTGCACTTGAGGAAAAATTATTTATTAATATTTATAAACGTGTTATTCCTTAAACGTACAGGTGAGTGTGATAAATAGCCATTATGTGTAATAGCCAAGTCTAAGAATAAATTACAAGCATTTTCATTTCATTTTGGTAAAATACTTTCTATTGTTATGTACTACTGACGGCGCATTTTTTTAGCTTTACTTTGTATCCCGCATATAGCATCGAATCCAGTGTTAATTTTTCCCCATTTTCTACCGATATAGCGTGATGAGTGGTGGCCTTAACCCCCATGTTTACAAAACATGTTACGTTACCAGAACTAGAAAATGAAAATAAGACATAAATTGTTAATATGCCTTAATAAATCGAAGCCACACCCGCCGTGTTTACACAATCTGTACCACTGTGCCACGACGGCCTCTCACAATTTTTTCCGTGACACTAAAAAGGACATACTTTCGCTGATGAAGCGGTGACTAAAAAACAACGGACCTCTAAACAGTTACGATGCCCTCAATAATTTCGCCTTTATAATCGGTTTTATTCGTATGCAGCTATATACCTACCTACATACATACATATTTGACACAGAATAATGTATATACATCATTCATAGAAACTTTCTTAATAATTTGAATTTTAACTACACACTTAATTTTCTATGGCTCATTTAATTAAATTTGATATCATCTGTTACTTTTGACTATTACGTTTCCTACCTATGTACATGAAAGTAGATTCTATGTTATCTGGGGGCACGGCAGTGCCCCCGCCAAGTCGAGCAATTAATGTTACTTTGTCACAATACAATAAAATATATATTTAAATAAATAAAAAAATTACAAGCGTAGTACAACGATTGCATTTTTCAAGATGCATTTATAGTAATATTAATAGAGGCAAGTCGTGTCTAACCTATGCTGTGAAACTATTATTATTTATTGACAAAACACATCATGTACATGTTATTTAAAATAAAGATGGTGTTCTAGTTGTTTTATAACTTAGCTACACGGTGTATACCTAGGTATAGTCAGGGAGAACGGTCCGACTACGGTCTCTACATACTTAACCATTTGACCTCGTCCACGTACGGGATCAATCTCTTCAAAGTTCCCTCCATCTCATGCTTTTTACCTGACCTTCCTCCAGTATTTTTGATACTGTTCTCGAAGATCAACCGAGGTCTTCCCCTACCTTACCGCTCTCTTACCGCTTACTATTTTTCTTATTTTTCCACCATAAATCTTACAACACAGAATTAGAATCGTAATCACATCATCGATTTGTTTGTAGGTACCCAGTAATCATAGGTCTTCTTGTCGTACCTTACTTACTGCAATTACAATTTTATCTTCGTTCTTCATTTGATATAAGCATGAAGATTTTATGTATGCAAGTTGTTGAGTTTTTATATGAGAATATTTAAAAACAAGTTATAGTTTGCTATTTCGTTTGTTTTGAAAATAATTAATGTAATTTACAATCTGTGCATGCGCACAGATTAAATCTTTATTATTATTATTATTATTTTCATATGTGTATAAATATATACCTAGATATTTTTATATTTTTAAAACGCAAAGAGCAAACTGTTGGATGTATTTTAAAGTTTTTTTTGATTACTCATACCCTCCAGAAAAGCTGTTACTTTATAATATAATGTTGAAATTATATTATTATATTGTACTAAAAACTTTTTTATTAGCTGTATACAAACATATAAAATAATGTGCAATTGTATTTATAATTAACAATTGTTTAGTTGTAACATTAATGTGGAAGCAGATAGCGTAACGAGCGCATAAAACTACCATTTTACAACTTAAAACAAATTTAAGACAATACTTTAAGATAATATTTCTTACGAAAATGTTAAATATGAAATATACATTTTTAAAAAATGCATAAATGATTTAGTTGTTTACAAATTTTAAAATTTTAATTCTAGTCATTATTAACTACCTATATATTTGTAAATATTTTTAAAATAAAAAATGTTGAATGCCACTTTTTTGTGCGAAACTTGATACAGATATATTTCTCGTTTCTCCATATAGTAATTGTAAATTGGCATATTCTCAAATCCTAAAACAATGTCTAATTAAGGAACAAAATATTACCTAGAAAACAATTTTTTTGAACTATAAAAATATGCCTTATATTTGAACTTACAAATACCAATTGCAGTCAGTCATCTCAACAACGTTTTGACCGCTTTAAGTACACATCTGAGACGATGATTTATTCAATACAATATACGATTCAAC
>JAATLQ010029054.1:27151-74337 GCA_013421005.1 Heliconius erato x Heliconius himera | reverse complement strand
TGAACTGGTTTTGCCAACCTGGAAGGAAAATGTCATATGGTTATTAATATACTTATTATAAATATTAATTAAAATATTAAGTATATTTAAAAAGAATATGATATAGCCTTACAACAATTTTGTAATTAAAACCGTTCATTAGAGTGGTTGGACCGCTAATCCGCTGTCAGCGTTAATTATGAATTTTGTGAAAAGCACACGTCCTCGTTAAAACATTTTTTTTTACTTTGGTGGGCTTACAACTCTGCAAATTTTAATTTACTCTCTAACAACATTTTAATGAATAGTAAACATTGGCACGTACCTTGCGAAGGATCCGTCTGCCAGGCTGTGGGGAATCTGTTTGGATCTCCCGCGTAGAACGGCATCGGGGCCTGAAACAAAAATATTTGAAGATGTTTGAAATGGTGTAGCGTAATAATTTTTAATTAACATTTAAGTATAATGTATTAAAGATATATAAAAGTAAAATAATCATAAATTATTAGTTTTTCAAATAATAATAGGATAAAATGTGCATATCTAATAGTTCGTATGTGAACAATAGTTTAAGTTGGTCAAGGGTACGCGACCTCGGGCGTTGTTTACCTAATTACCTATGAACTGCCCAACGCAATCACGCATCGAGGTCGACAAACCATGTATTTATGAAGAGTAAATACTATAACTCATTTTTAACCAAGGGCACATTGTGAAGGTTACGTTACAATGAATTTATTGTTGATTATTTTGTATTACTCGTATAATATTATATTTTAAGAATTGATTGAAATTAAAAATTACATAACAAATACTTTTAATATAAAAAAATAACTGAAGTATATATTTTATGTAAAAGATATTTCATTTTTAAAAGCTATAAAAATGTAAAACCTCGGAACATTACGCGGTTAATTTATATTCTGTCGTTGACCTATAGCGAGATATTTTCTCGTGAACAAAAACTTAACACAAGTTTTCATAAGCAGAGTTTAATATTCCTTGAAAAATTTTATTCTCATTTTTGAGACAAGTTTTTATATGAATTGGTATTTAATTTTCTCTTTAAGCATGTTTCTTTTCCTTATGTCTTACGTAACATTTTTAAGCGCAAAATATTTGATTTTGCTGCTATATTTTTCAATTATGCATGAGAAGTTATTTAATAAAAAATAAGCAAAATCTTTTAATATATTTTTTAAGGTAAAAAGTATAATTAAATTCTTAAACTTCATAAATAAATGCGCGTTACAAATATGTTATAATATTACAAGGTTCTTTGAAACAGTTGAACTTTGACGAAGATTTTAATTTCTTACAAGCCAGGAGCAGTTCAAAGTTTGAAATTTCATTAATCAAGGTTCCGCCGCAACACGAGCTTAATTGTTAACATGGTTAATAAAAGTGTTATTATGTGTTCTCGTATAATTAAATTAGGCCAATATTATTGTTGATTTGCCGATTTTTTTTATCTTATATTATAAGATAAAAAAATTAAGTTAAGTATAAAAGTAATAGTTCCTTTTAATAAAAATTACTATAAATAATCTAAATGATCCACGAGATAATGGCGAGACCAGTCGTGGCGCAGTAGCACAAAGTGTGACTGTAAAACCGACTGGTCGTTCGATCCCCACTCGAGGAGATGAAATATTTACTTAAATTTATATTTCCATTTCTTCGCTCTGGTGTAGATGACAAGCGCGGCGTTGAGTTCTGCCACTCAACACGCAATTCCTCCAGAATTCAGCAGAAAATGGGGAACGGAGTGTCTTTACACTAGGTTCCCTCTGCCTACCCTGCTGTGTGCGGGATACAACATGAAGCTGATAAAAAAAATCTAAATGATATATCTTCCAAGTACTCAATACATCCAAAAAGTACAAGTTGCCACGATACGAGTATTATTCGCAAGTATTTGGAATGCGTTCGTTTGTGAAGTGCGATATAAAACGCGGAGTTTCAATCGGGACCATAAATTGGACGCGAGTTGCGACTCGACTGTGCCGTGAATTGCTCAAGTTGCCGTTGAATTTCAAACATTTTTCAACTTTTTCCCATAATTTATATCTAAGTGTTAAGAGCAAATACGATTTTTACCAATCGTGTAAAAGTGACGATAAAAATATATTGTACAATTTTAAGTACATATATGATATATAAAATAAATAATGCTTATAATGCCAATTAATTATTGCTGTTTTATAAGTTCAATAAATTTAACTTTTTAATGAAGTTGTACGAAATAGTAATAGAGGAAAGTTGTTAGTTTTTAATATACAAGTATAGATAATATAAATAGTTTCAGTTTTCCCAGTAAATAAATAAATCAAATCAGCTTCACGCTGTATCCCACTCACAGCAGTGTAGGCAGAGGGAACTTATTGTTAATGTTCCACCAGTTCTCCGTTCCCCAATTGCCACTGAATTCTGAACGCATTACATGTTGAGTGGAAGAACTCCACAGCGCGCTTTACCCCGACACCAGAGCGAAGAAATGGAGACATACATTTAAATAAATATCTAATTTCCTCTTTTTGGGGGTGGGGGAGGTGGTTGGGACTGAGGATCGAACCCACAACCAGACGCGCTTACAGTCACACTTCGTGCCACGACTTGCCTCGATATTCTTCCTGTATTTTAATCCTTGCATTTTCTTTAATTAGACATTTCAATGTTACTTTAAATGAAAATGTTCTAAGACCAAACCCTATTCTTAATTAGGTTACACGAATAATAAAATGAATTTACCAAAGAAACAAACACAATTACGCAGTACAAACTTAAGTTGATTATAATTATGAAAACCTGCTTCGTTCTGTGGAAGGATATAATGGGGTAAAGATAAACAAATTAAGTAACTTCTTTGACGGGACCTCGCATATTTTATTTGTCAAGAATTCGATTTAACGTCGCGTCGTCGAGTACTTATAGACAACAATTTCTGAGTTTGGGTAATTACTTAAATTTTCATATTATTTTAATCTTTTTTCTTTGATTATCGATAACTATACAACAAATGTTATTTATTACATTATTATTAATTACGAAGAAATTGTGAAAATTGATCTGGTACCATAAAACACGTAATTTTTTTGTAAGTAAACCTTATTGAATATATTTATCTAACACAATATAAAAATCTATTTATGTATAGTATAGTCATCTGAGATACTATAATGGAAAGTCGAACTTACCATCGGCTGGCTAGGATGTTCTTGCTTCATAGCTGGTGCTGTAGCGGGCGCGGGGCTGGGAGCGGCGGGCGCCGCGGGGCCGGGAGACGCGGCGGCGGGCAACCCGGGGCTGAGGCCGACCGACACTGTTCCACCTAGCGGCTTGCGACCGCGGTAACTCTGGAATATAGTGTACTGTTGTAGCATGGTAGGCAGAAAGAACCTAGTGTTGAGACACTACTTTATCCATTTCATGTCCGATTTCAAGAAGAATGATTTCAGAGGAATGTAGAATTTTAAAGATATAGAGGTATTTATTTAGTATTTACATTATGTGTGATATTGAGTTTTCTCAGTTAGAGTACTTATGCAAAGAATGCAGAGAAAGGAAAGAGCAGAGCGTGTTAGACATATAAGATACCGCTTATTCATGACGAAAACATGCACTTTAGAAAATAATAATACAAAATAAGCTTAAAAAAACAAATTAGTCTACAAAAAAAAGCTCGTGCTTTTCTTGGAAATTAATTCTCCAAGATGTAAAAGAAATCAAGATAGCCGAAAAATTATTTATAGAATAGGTTAACTCGGTTTTAGTCATAAATTTCTATTGTTACTTATATACAATTTATGTAAACGCAAGTATGGAACCTTTAAAATAATTAAGAAATATTTAAGTACCCGGTTCGACACAACCGTTGCGAGAGATGCACGATCAGAAATTATCTCAAATTGGAAATAGAAAATTGATGATTACTATTCCTATGTCATTATATTCTATTACCAGATATAATGAGGCTAATTTGCCGTCATTAGAAACTTGTTTGAACTCCTCAAATAACAGTGTAAAATAAAGGAAGAGCATTTTCATGTAATAATAGGTAATACGTGTTATTTAATCACGATGTTTATATTGAATATTGGCTTAATGGAAGCTTTTGTTTAGTAATTTCATGTTCCTATTTGTGGTGCAGGGGCAAAAGAGTGCGACTGTAAACGTTATGGTTTTGGGTTGGATTCTCACTTGAGGGATTAAATATTTAATATTTTTATTTCTTTCCTCTGGTAGCCACGCAAAGGCGTTGAGTTCCGCCACTCAACAGGTTGTGCCTCGAGAATTATTAAAAATATATATTTTTAAGCTTCGCGCTGTATCCTGCACAGAGCAGGGTAGGCAAAACGACTCTGGCAACCTGATCTTAAGACACAAAATATATATTTTTTATTGATAACACTGTGAAGAAACCTATGTCCATGTCACTAATAGATATCATTTTTTATCTCTTTAAAAAATATCGGGAAGAGTTCAATAACTTAAGTGAAACTTTTTTACTATAAAGTTTGCCATTGTTAGCATTATCGATTTTTTTCAGTATCACTAACAGTTGGAACAGTTTGTATCGACTAACTTGCACTATACTCAACTGCCACCCACATAGCTACTACAATTGTTTATCTCAAGTAAGTTTAAAACTACTTATTTAATTCAACAATTTAATATTATTCTTGTTTATATAAATATTCAACATCACATTTCGAAAACGGAAAAGTCAAGAGATTAAAAATCGTTATTATATAAAAAAAAAAGAAAAACAAAACGGCCATCAGATATTCTATTGTCTGAATGAATAGGATTTCACGCAAATTTAGTTTTGCAAAATAAAAAACAAAACCAAATTATGTTTAAACGTATTCATTATTATACACGCGGCGTGTTGCGAACAATGACGCGATTGAAATAATATTAGGTACATACCTACAATGTTCATTCACCGTGGAACGATTAACTTTGATCCGGATCGTTGGACTTACAACTTTGATACGTTAATTTACATACATACGTATATTTTCTATTCCCGTATGGTCTTATATACATATGTTTTAATATACATATAATAGTTACTATGTTTCTTTTAAAATATATTTTTTTGCAATCTACTCCGTTCTCCACTTTCAGCCAGAGTTAAAAAAAGACATTGCGCGATGAGTAGCGGAATTCAACGTCGCGTCTTGTCCTACTAGAGTAGGAAAATAAAAAAATTAAATGAAGTGGTGATCGAATTTAAGTTATAGCTAGTGATAACCGTATATAAATAGTAAAAATACTTATAATAATATCGCTATCGCTAAGGTAACGGGCTAATTCAAATAAAGACGCAAAAAAAGTTTGGCTCATTTGTAGAGAGATCAAAGACTTTGTTCAGGAAGACTAGTTTGTTTTTAACACTAAACTTTAAACGTTAGTTCTAATTTCTTGACTTTAGGATTGAAAGGTAAAGTTTTCTTAGCAGAGAGCTTTTGTGGTGTAACAGTTCTATATAATTATATTTAATCTTTTATTAAAATGTTATTCCCTTGTTAAGGAAAATATAACTCGACTCGACTCGAACTCGCGTCTCTTGGAAATAAGTAAAGAGTCTTATAGATCAGAGTTTTGATAAATAATATCGACTAAATATACTAAAATCACATAGTTTTATAAAATAAACTAAAATTTGCACTGGACCCCCAAACCGAGGGTTCTGTACCAATTTTAGGATTGTAGGTACAATTTGAAAAAGTTAAGAAACTTAAGTTTGCGTGATGATTTTTCTGTGAAATATCTAAATATTTTAATTTCTTTTGGATTTTCCTTTTGTTTGTATTGTAAGCACTTGCTGTGTGTCAAATTTTATACTTTAAATTGTACAAAATGCAGCAAAATCGATGCATAAATGCTCGAATTTTTATAATAGCGTTAACTTAGAAGTTTGATTTTTGATGTTTCAAGAGAACATATTTCAATATATCATATCAATTTTAGCTTAATACCTCCAAGCGATTTCGAGGTAAATGGTTTTGATAACAGAGTGATCGTATAAGGGTTCCGCTTTTTCCTTTCGAGGTACGGAACTCTAAAAAGGTAAAGTACTTTTTAAGCTGTGTGTAATATAAAAACTTTTTGTTAAGGATAAGAACGATATTTAATATAAAAGATATAATAAAAGATTTCGATAAGTTAAAACTTATATCGGTTCATTAAACAACAAACTAGGAGCAGCTGCGGGTTCAATATTTGCCGCTACACTGCATAAACTAACTTAAATCTTTATCTCTAATATTAATAAGTACTGAGTTATTATATTTCATTTTATTCTTTTGTTGGCTTCTAAGATATATTATAGAAAAAACTTAAAGCTTTTTAAATTTAAGCTTTTTATGTGTTGAATATTTCTTACCTGGGATTGTGTTCATATGAATTGTGTTATGCCGCAAAGTAAGTTTAATATAAGGCACGAGTAAAGTTTATTGGAGGTTCACATATTGAAATATGTTTTTGTGTATTTGAAGATTGTATGAAGGTAAATATATAAATGACCTTGAGTCGATGTTGCGCGGTGGTGCAATGTAAAAAAGAAAATTAATGTTTAATTTCCATTTCTTTTTATTTTTCGTATATTCTGAATGTATTTCGTATATTACTTAACTTAAATTAAAGTAACATTACTAAGTTCGGTTACCCTTATCAATTCATCACTTTATCCAATTTCCTCCACAGAGATATGAAACACAATTGCTTTCTGATCAGAGACATAGCACATCTATATTGAATATAGGTATATCTATAATTAAATTAAAAATTAAAAAAAAATTAAATTAGCTTAACGCTGTATCCCGCACACAGCAGGGTAGGCAGAGGGAACCTAGTGTTAAGACACTCCGTTCCCCACTTTCTGCCGAATTCTGGAGGCATTGCGTGTTAAGTGGCAGAACTCAACGCCGCGCTTAACCTCAACACCAGAGCGAAGAAATGGAAATATAAATTTAAGTAAATATTTCATCTCCTCGAGTTGGGATCGAACCTACAACCAGTCGGTTTTCCAGTCACACCTCGTGCCGCTGCGCCACGACCGGCCTATATCTATAATAATATATTAAATAGTTACTGAGTTTGTTATTTTAAAAACCACAAATGTAATTCCTCTCATGATTTACTATGTAAAACATACAGAATCTTAGGATTTCCTAAAAGTTAATGTAAACATAAATTTTATTGTAAAGGTGTATGCACACCGTGAACAATAAGTCAAATTTTAGGCCTGCGACAAAGGCCGTCCATTACCAACAAACAAAAGCTCATTGTTGGCCCACAACTCGCTGTAAACCGCTTTGTGTAACTTTGTGTAAGCGCCTTTAGCTCTCATTTTAATTGCCTTTACAACAGTTATGATAAATCGACTAATGAAACTGTCATTGCTTAAGATGACATTATTTTCTTACACGAACTAACAAAACTAACGTTATACGTATTATACCTATATAGGAATATCTAAGCATATATGTAATTTACATGCATACAAAAATAAAGTGCTCTGTAGTTTTCAAAATTTCTTATACATTGATAAAACTTATTCAATTTAAAAAAAAAACATTATAATCATTTATGTTTATAGTTTAATTTAATATAAAAATATATATATATATATATATATATATATATATCATTTTTATGTTCCTATAATACCAGTATTGTAAATCGTTTGAACCGAAGGTCACGCCAGCGTTTGATCTTTTTGGCGCGAGATCAAAACACGTAAATTAATAATTTTGTGTGACTTTCGAATTAATTTAGGCGGGTGTTTGTTTGTTTTTAGAATGTGATGTGTGGTCGGTCTCGGTGTGTATCGTAGAGATTTATTACGGAATATTACTTTTGTTACTGACCGAACAATGCTTTGCACAGGAAATCGTTTTCAAGGTGTTTTTAATATAATTAAAATGCAAATTATTTTTTTATTTGATATTATTTGTGTTGCTTTTAAATATTATGTGTATTACATTTTTGTTAAAAGTTTTATATTGTAAATATGTAGATTTATCATTTATCAATATATTAGCGTTCACGTTCTGTCCTGCAGGCCTGAGAACCTGATGTCAAGACATTCGTTACAAGTTAAGACACTCCCATTACTCACTTTCCGTAGAATTTTGGAGGCATTGAGTATTAAGTGGCGGAACTCAACTCAGCGCGTAGCCATTTGTAATTTTATCATTTTATTGTATCATTATGATTTCCCACTCCACATTTTCATCATTATTATCATTATTTCATCATTATATAGTTGATCTACAACTATGTGTTTAAATATAATATTTAAGAAAAAAAAATCGAGTAATAAATATTTTCCCATCAACCGTCAAGTCATTATTTTAAGACAAGCTTTCGTGTCTATCGCGTGATTAGTTTCGTGTTAAAAGTGGGTTGTAAGTTTATTTTTATAATCAATTTAAGTGAAAGAGATGTGGAGGCGCACCCGCGGCCTCGTTAGATAGTGTTATCAGAGCGATGGTTTCCGTCCCAACAAATTATTAATCACCATGGACAAGGAAATAGGTCGCGATAAATTTAGAAAGAAAAAAAAACTTTTTATATAATATTTTTTATATATGGTTGTAGTAATTTATTAAATAGATTTAATTTAATAAATATTAATAATTTTACTTATGTTTACAACTGCGGGAGGCATTTCGTACAAGTAGTCTAATAAAACATCGCGTGCTGGGTAGCGGAACCTAACGATAAAGTTACTGAACGGGGGAAACAGCATAGCTGTTATATAGTATAGAGTAACTATAGTTTATTAATAAATGTAAAAAAGTTTTCCTTTTTTTTTCGAGTGGAAATTGAATCTACAACCTGCAGTGTTTACAATATTATATATATAGTATTTATTAGTTATATTAATAAATATTAAAAAAAAATGAATAGTCATATAGATTTACAATTCAAGCCGAATGAATTTTTTATTTGATATAATATACAATATCTTTTATTATATGTTATATAGGTAGTAAAATAAAATTTTAGAAGAAAAAATTATCTAATTTTAATGAATTCGAAAAACCCTCCAATATTTTGTAGATCTAAATCAAACAACGCTATCATATCTCTTGAGCACACAAATATTTTTAAAGCAAACGGAGACACGTATACACAAACATAAATACTCCTTCATATCAGTGCTATCGATAACATTTTTAAAAATATATAATTTAATCGATATACAAAACAAAAAAGCTACAGTCATACAACTTTTCCATGCATATATTATATTTTTTGTTTTCACTTAACACAAATATAAAGAACGAGTTTGAAGCATCAAAACTGTGTTTATGTTGTTTCTGTATGACTATACAAAGCTTTAAATACATATGTTTTAGGGAAAATGCTAATCTGGCCTCACGATATCTGATAAAACAGGCTTGTAAAAACCTCGGAATGGCAAATATATGTAAATACAGCGGCAGAGAAAAGCAATACTTTAGGCAAAGTGCGCCGCGGGCAATAAACGAGGCTCATTACAAAAATATTATTCAGCTATCCCGTGAATGTTTTTAAATGGAAAATAACGATTTCAGCGTTTTTGTCTGTTTTTAAGTGTATTTTTCCATTTTATATTTAAATAAAAAATGTACTATATAAAAACTGTACATGAAGCAAAATTTGTTGTTTTTTTTGCCGAAATAATTCCAATAAAGTATAATGGAATTTTTTAAATTGCCCAAACATTGTTTAAATGTTTTTATTTATTAAACACTTTTACAATCAACTCGTATGTATCATAAGAAGTGGAAGCGTCTGCGCTCCTTTTACGACAGCAGCAGATATATATACATTTCTAACCCATACCTAAAAAAAATAATCAAGATTAGGCAACAGTTTAGACGTAGGTTTTTTTATTTCTTGATTTTTTTCCATATACTGTATTACGTACGTGACGCATTTACGAATAGATAGACCAATAACGTAAACACCTAGTTAACAAAAATACTACAAAACTTCGCCGCTCTGCCACTTTTCATGCTCGAAAAACCTACTTGAACGAGAAAGAGATATCTCTCACATTTATCTATTTTTCTATAATAAATCTAAACAACTTTCAACTTCATCGCCAATACCTACGACTCGCTTTCGTGAATGAGTGTCTCTGTGTGCGTCATTCTTAACAAATGGAGTTTTATTTAATAACGATAATTTATTTAATTATTCTGAAAAAATCACTATTTCCTTTGAATTGTATTAGGTTTTTATAGGGAAGTTAAAACTGTGCTTCCATCGATGTGGTGATGACAAAACACTCTGTATATAACTTATGTGTTCATTCATTATTTTGCGCACGATCAATATTCACATTGATAGTATGGTAATATTTTAAGGTCAGATCATAAGTGATAAAGTGACTAATTACCTCCCTTGAAATAAATTAATTACGTCATATTCAAGTTGCAACTGGTCATATAATATGAAAACCTTTTTGTATATATTTTTACTTATGATAACAGTGCACGAGAGTTTACCAATCTACTTTTCCGATAAATCAAGACTCAGAAACGTTTAACAATGTGTCGACATGTGTGCTGTAATTTATTGTCTTACTGTTGTTCGTGTTATTTATTATAACGACATACATAAATTTACATATTTTTCTTAGCTACGTGCAATAATCAAATTTTTGTTCTTGTTCTTTAGGCATCTGCTGTATTTTGCACGGTTCCTTAACAAAATTTACTTTATTCACTTGTGCCTCATTCAAATATCCATTCCAGTACAAAAAGAAGCTGTGTATTATATCGCGTAACTCAAAGCCGTGTTTTATAGAGCCGAAAATATTTTAAGATTTCATAGCTTTCATAAGGTTTCAAAGACACAACCAAGTGTTCGTGTAGTCCATATCATCCGAATGCATTACAATGGCGTCAAAGTATGGTTTACAGAACTAAACACTTTTACAATAGAGTTTTTCAAAATGCTAACCTTATTAAACCTTATTAAGCCCACAAGGCAAAATATATCAGAAGCTTAAATATAAAAAAATACCGGACAAGGGCGAGTCGGGCTCGCCCACTTTTTTCTGAAATGCAGGTTTTGCTTAGAAAGAGCCCTTTCATCTGATACCTTACTTGAACTAGCGGCCTTAATACTAAATTTTGCCCCCTTTTAAGGCTATTGTTTTTTCAAGGATTTAATCACAAATGTATAGTTTTTAATTGTTTTCCTAAGTCAGTACTACCTGTAGATACTAGGTGCCAAATTTCATAATTCTACGTTTACCGGAAGTACCCTATTCATTTTAATTCTCTTTATAGAGTCAAAATACGCGTTTTTTACTTTTTAAGGCTATTATTTTTTGAGATTTAATAACAAATGTATAGTTTTCAGATTTTTTCCTTAACATCTACAGGTAGTACTAGACTACCTGTAGATGTTAGCTGCCAAATTTAATAATTGTAGGTTAACCGGAAGTATCCTATGAAATTTGATTCCCTTGCCTAAACGGCATGTAATGCAATGTAGAAATAATTATTTTTCAGGTAATCATAGGGCCGCTCTGAGTATATGGTTTGACTTTCAACTCGACATCTCCAATCCAAGCGTTTCTGAGATAAAAGCTCTTGACAGACAGAGAGACCGACAGACGGACGGACAACAACGTGATCTTATAATGGATATTTGTCTTTAAAAGGTACGGAACTCTAAAAAAGTAAAATCATTCAGAACAGAACAAACATTTTCACATTTGAAAACTTGTATATTATTCTTAGAAGCCCTGAAAGTGACTTATCACCAATAACTATGATAAAATGTAACCTACATTACATATACTTAATGCAAAAACTGTATATAATTTTTAACTTTATAACAAAGGGGTAAAGTTTGATATTAGTTAACATTGGAGTGTGTACGTGATTTAGAAGTGCTCGGTCAGAACACGTGTTACACCACGTTGGCCGATATTTATTCCTGCCCGAGGCGGGAGTGTAGGCGCGTCATATACTCAGTTAATATTTGACTGTAATGTATACTAATATTAATAAGAAAAAATAGTATGTAATAGTAATATACCAGTAATACAGAGGTACGTCATTATCTTCTATATAAAAATCATTATATTTATATTTCCACTTCTTCGCTCTGGAGTAGAGGCAAAGCGCGGGGTTCAGTTCCGCCTCTCAATACTTAATTTCTCCAGAATTCGGCGGAAAGTGAACCGGGATGTCTTAACACAAGGTTCCCGCTGCCTACCCTGCTGTATGCGGGATACAGCGTGAAGTTGTATAATAATAATAATAATAGATTTCTAAATTCTATATTTATATTTGAAATTAAACATACTGTCTCTACATACAAACAGTTTGGAAATGCCAGGGAAAATGCATATGATGAAAAGTACCATGGCTATTGTCATGTATATCAAGACTGACTATCTTTCGTATCATGCTGTCTCTATCTGACGTCTTATGAATGAGAGAGACGGGTGCCAGATACACTGGGTTTTTCAACAATCCTACTTGGTTGCTTGGTAAAAAGTGTTTTAAAAGAAAGAGGCCAAACCGCCGTACGGAGGAGTATCTACATAATAATAGATGATAGATTACGATCAATTCTTGACGTGCGTGACAAATGATATTCATAAATATACGTCCTACTTAAGTGCACTCATTTATTATGCTTGCTTTAAAATAGTAATGGTTCTGTGGATTCAAATTGGACCTCCCATAATTATGTTATTATACGATTTTATTATATTTCATTGCTTTGTCTTCGTATTTGTATGGAAAATACCTTATTATTATATTATACAGCATAATATAATTAATAGTTTAGATGATACAAATCTAAATCTAAATAAAGTTCAAAATAACCTATAACTTTTCGTTTTCTACTTTAGTTGAGGTAGCGCGTGTGAAGTTTTAATATTACTCATACGTAATCTTCATAATTCTTAATATTCATTTATTATTCAAAGTAATATATAAAATAATGCCTCCACAGTGGCCTAAACATTAAGAGCGGTTTATAAATACGAGACTAGGTTCCCGTGAAGTACTAGTCCCCTTCGGCGTGAAGCTATAAAGATACTAGTATAAAAAAATATGTATGAACTCCGATGATAAAACATTTTAAATTAATCTGAGCGTAGATCGATATAATTTAAATAACTCGAAGGTTAACCGTGCTGTGTCGCGATTGACTCCTCACCTTCCTTATTGAGCCTATTATGTTCTTGAATTGATTACTTCCGCAAGATCTACATGTACATACATACATATATAATATATTATGTATTTATATAATTACAAATATTATATATATGTGTTTAAAATATAATATAGAGGGCGGAGTGATCTTTGACTTTGTTCAATTTATTTGAATATGTACAGAAAGATCCAGTGATTAGCAATCCCTTCATTGGTATTTTAAGAGAAACGTAAGACCGCAGTATTCAGATCAGTTCTGAAATTATTATTTTTAGGCAGAGAGAACCTTGTGTTTCAGTCACTCCGTTCCCCATTTTGCCTATTAGACGGCAGAATTCATCGCCACGCTTTGCCTCGGCACCAGGGCCAAGAAATGAAAATAATAAATATTTCTTTATCTCGAGTGGGAATCGAACCCACAACTTGTCACGTTCAAAATCACACTTTGTGCCCCTGCGCCACGACTGTCCTGACTCTATTATACCTATATATAAAATGTAAATTATTCTCATGAATGAGATTCGAACTAACAACCATCACGTTCAGTCGGAAACGTGGATCTTTTCTCTATATAGGCTAGAAGTTAATCTATACTATATAATCTATCTACAACAACATTTTACAAGACATGCAGATAAAAAAATAATAATAAACGCTTATTTATTCTATAGAACTATAAGAACTGTATATAAAATATTTTGACAGCGATTACTTCATGTTTCATTGTCTTCATAGTAAAAGCTTTGAATTTGTTATGTTATTAGTGATGTACCCAAACGTTATTCGATAACGATTCCTCGATTGTTATATAAATAATGATAATGTTTAATAAATATTATTTCATTGCGAACGGTAATAATTCGCGGCTATTCCAAACATCCGTTCTTATCAAAACATCTATGTTATTTGACTGTGAATCAGATTTAATCAATAATATCGAAATATACTGGGCTATTTAGAGTTACGAGCACATCACTTGGTACCAGGTTCCTATGGAGTTTTTTTTACAATAAGCAATATTTTCGTATTACGTAAATAGATTGCCAAAAAATTGCATATTATAATTAATTTTCAAAATCGAGCTTATTTTTAAAAATTACTTAATTTATTATAATCTTTATCTTATTTAAAAACCATCACATAGAGGCCAGTCGTGGCGCAGGGGCACAAAGTATGACTGTAAAACCGACTAGTTATGGGTTCGAACCCACCCCCCACTGGAGGAGACGAAATATTTACTTTTCTTCGCTCTGGTGTCGAGGTTAAGCGGCGTTGAGGTCCTCCACCCGACACGCAATGCCTCCAGAATCCGACAGAAAGTGGGAAACGGAGTGTCTTAACACTAGGTTCCCTCTGCCTACCCTGCAGTGAGCGGGATACAGCGTGAAGCTGATTTATTACATAGTTTATCTGTAACCATATATTGGGCAATACGTCTTACATAACTGCTATACAAGATGCAAATTCCTTAGGTTCACATGTGAAGTATAAATTCTATACTAGAGGCGCCCCGAGCGGCGTTCTCCAGTTATTGAACAATGGAACAAGTCACATGAAAGACTGTGAAACACTGAAACCTATACAAGCAAGTTGAGATGGAGTTGGAAACTAGAAGATACAGTTTGGTTTTGTGTTGCGGTTTCCACTTTAAATTAACCTGAACCTTTTGGTTTGTTTAAAGGTTTAAATACTTTATTTTTCATTATATTATTTATATTTTTAATTAAAGTAGTTTAAAAAAAAACGATATTTAACGATAGTGTGTGAATATTTTATTTAAACGCAAAGGAAAGTTTCTTTACGACGCCGTAATAAAAATAATGGTACATTTTTCCTGTCAACCACGACTACAGCGTAGTAGTGACTAGTGAGTAACCGGGAAGCACAATATGTGGGAGAGCGGGACAGCATGTGTGACGTCACCGGCGCGGGCGCAACACAGAATGGCAACCTCGCTTAAAATGTTTTGTAAATAGAACGATTGTTGTAAGAGCGGGACGCATCCATGCAAACGAAGGAGACGGAGAACATGTCAAAAAACAAAATTGAACTCTATGGGCAAGAATTATGGAATTCAGAATATGTTTCTGGAGTTTTTTTATGTACAGTTAGGATATTTCCGAGCCGCTTGCGCGTGTTGAGCTTCGAGTAATATTAGTTTATCAGCAACTATTCCGTTTATTACGTTAGTTGCAACGGACTGATTAATTAATAGATTAACGCATCCGTGAAGTTTTCTTCCAACAAAGTTAATTAAATGTTTAACGTTGCGTAATCTCGTCTTCGCAATCTTTTAGCTATTTTAGCTACAATGTCGTCCTTGGACTCATTGTTGGATCTTTATTAACGTCCCCTTTGGAAGAAATTGAATTTTATAAAAAAAGTCTCTGAATAGACAGGAAAATACAATTTTCTGTATTATTGTTTGTAGTATTATTGAAAAATTTGTAAGAATTGTACAGAAACACTTGTTTTTTATATTGAAAATTATTATAGCTTCCTACAGGAGAAGAGAAAGCGAGCTAAGAGCACTTTAATTCTGTTAACGTAGTATTACTCTATGGGTTATATATGAGGACATTTAGTATTACAGTGTTATATTAAGCCCGATATACTGTATATTTAAAGCTTGAAATATATTCATGTAATTTTAAAAAATATTAGATACTCCTAATTTCATCTCCCCTCCGTCAATATATACGAAATAATAAATAAATAAGTGGCGGGCGGAGGGTGGTTTCAGGCCGGGGTCGTCGACACATCGACCGCCCCCCCACTCCCTCCAGTCGTATCGAACCTTCGCGGATGTGATATGTCTTAGTTATTTTATTTAGGCATGGTAAATAAATGTACAGTCTACTCTAAATCAAAATGTCATATGATTATATTTTTCATATTTTTAATATAATAATATCACAAAAAACAAGTTAGTTTGTAAGTACTGTGATAACTACACTGCTTGTTGTCATATATATTAGTAAATTTAAGGAAGGTAATAACAAAAAAAAAATTATAATCACAACGCGAAATGAAAATTAGAATAGCACAGACAGGTAAAATGCAACATAAAATATAAGCTGTACGAAAAATAAATAGAGACAGCTAAGGAGAGAAAAAAGTGTTTTATCTACAATATTTACCTTGATGTCTTGTAAGACCTGTAAACAATTAGATTCATATTAGTTTAGAAAACATAATATGTCGCACTTATTTATATAATATAAAATATATTAAAAATATATTAAGTGATGGTTGATGGCTGCCACCCTGTAAGAAATTTCTAAGTAAGAAAAGAATATATATTTTAAAATACTATTGAAACCAATGCTACTCAGTAGTGTGTAAAGATAGGCAATCAAATGCGGGTGATGGGACGTCGATCGACAGAAATGACGAAGACTGGATAGCCTTATAGTTTTATTCAACAGTTGAATAAAGTTTAAATAAATGCATATAAACGTTGATTTTATAAGAATAAATATATTACAATAATCCAAGAAACCCTTGTTGCTAAGTGCCTAATACATTTTTAAATATTAGTAATTAATTGTTTGATTTTCATACTTTTGATACGAGTTGATTTACTGAATATAAATATTAATGATGTAGATTTTTTTGTTGGTCACTAACAATAAGTTTATTCTGTATCTTCAAATAAATCCTCATAATTTAATTGTGTGATATTTTTTTTTACTTTCACGCTGTATCCTACATTTAGCAGGATAGGCAAAGGGAATCTAGTGTTAACACTCCCCGTTCACCACGCACCATCCGTTCGCGGAACTTATCAGAGCGAGAAGATAAAGAAAAATCATTCCCGTGAGTAGGAATCAAACCCAAAACCGTTGCTTTCATAATCAAACGGTGAGTCACTACGCCACGATGGCTTCGAATTAAATAGGCTTAGAGAATAATAGAACTTAAAAACGATTATTTTTAAAATTATTTGTATTATAAAAGTTGTCAGTAAGCTTTTCTTAAGGTTTTATTGTAAGATATATTTACTCCAAAGTACAGAAATCGCTCTGAGTGGTTTCTAAGAAAGCAAAGGTCACCGTCTCAGAGTGACCCGGCCCTGATAATCATCATTTGGACTTAGGTCAGGTTTGTTTACACTACATTATTCGCTTACTCTACGTTATTCGTAGAGTTGGCCGACTTCGCAGTATAAGTTTATTTTGAACAATTTGAATGTGATTGAAAGGGATTCGAGGTCTTGGTCGTCTTTATTTGAGCGATGGTTATTGGGGAAAGGTCAAGTTTATATAAACGAAATTTATTAACTGTTTACTAATTATGAAGAATGATAAAATTTATGGTATATAATATGTATATGAAGTTTTCTTCTCAGCTTCTAGCTAAGACTATGGACAAAATTATAAAGTATCTAGTATCAAAACACTCTCTTCTCTACATTTCGCCCGAGACATTGCACGATGAGTGGCGTAACTCAACGCCGCACTTTTTCTTCACAGAGCACAGTACTTCTATACGACAGACAGACATATATTAATAGTACCATATTCCATAATAGAAAAGTTTTGCAAGCCGGCAGATATGTGTATATCCGGATAATAAATAGTAGTTTCATTTATCGTCACGATCCGCGTGAACTATCGCTGTTCAAACAAGTGCTGAACTAGAGCTAAGCCGAACAGGTGTGTTAGTTTTTTATCGATTAAACAAACGAACTGGATTCGAATGTAATTTGATTACGTATTTTTCGTGAAATCAAGGATGCTATTTTTTTGATCTTTTATATTACACGTATAATATATTCTGTTTTTGTTTTATAGAAATAATAAGTAACTTTGAAGATTTTAAAGCTTCTATAGTACATTGACAATATATAATTTTATAATATATATATATATTACAATTTCGTCAGTATTGTAAGAATTATTCCTTTTTTTCCATTGAATCACTGATGGGATTACGTCCAATGTCAATTTTTGTTTTTTCCTCTGATTTTTTTTTATATATAAATGTGTATATACAACGTCTATATAATCAAGCCAAATATTTTTATGATAGAATAGCCATAGTGGCACACTATAAACATTATAGTTGTGGCTTCACTCTTCACTTGGAAACATGAAATATTTTTATTTCTCTACCTTGTCAAGGCAAAGTGCGGCGTCTGTCTAATGAATATGATGTGTTTCATAACATAAGGTTATATAGGTTTCAAATCTATAACTGCTATCACTATACATGCAAAGGGTAGTGGGAAACTTTAAACAAAATACAGAATAAACCTCAATAAATCAAATAATAACCTAACCTAAAATTATTTAAAAATAAAAAAATATTTAATTTCTGTTATTAATCATTTCTTTTTTGTTCGATTGAAGGTTCCAAATTTACTGTTACATGTATTATCATAGTTGATTATCATTGCTAACTGGTGCTAAATCGCTCTAATTGACTGTTGTGTACGAGTATACTATTGTACTTGTGTTTGCCTTCAGAATTCGGCAGAAAGTGGGGAACGGAGTGTCTTAACACTAGGTTCCCTCTGCCTACCCTTCAGTGAGCAGGATACAGCGTGAAACTGATAAAAAAAACACTCGCTAACTGGTGTTAAATCGCTCTAATTGACTGTTGTGTAAGAGTATAGTATTGTACTTGTGTTTAACAAACTGTTTATTTCATAACTTCCAAATTAAATACCATTAATATGTTAAATAATTTATAAAACTTTATTTATTCGTAATTTAAATAATATTGTTAGACAATGTAACCTTGTGTTTTTAAATAAATAATATAATTTTATATGTTAATGTACGAGGAAATTTTTAACTAAAAATGCTACAGATATGCTAATTTTATCATTATATATAAAATATCATTCGTTATTTTAATTCGAATGTTGAAATTGTACAAGTTTTAAAATATTAATGTGAAGCCATTTACCATTTTAATATGTAAAATGTATATACTTTTTTTAGCATCCATTCTTTTATATTATTTTTATTACAAAATTGTAGAATCGTCAGGGTGTTACGGTTTAATAGCTTTATGTAAAACATTATATTAACTTTTCTTATAGCGTAAAATTGCAAGTTTTAACGATCTCTTTCACGGCATTGCTTTGCATAAAATTAATGAAGAAATCTTTAGGCGAGTGCGATAAACGCTTTATGTACTTCTAATATTATATTAAGTTGCATTTTATTATGAAGTTTCGTTACAATGTACATACATTTTAAGGTTAAAACACTTGTGACGTAATCAAAACAAAATCGAATCAAATAGCAGAAATATTGGACGAAACGCCAACAATTTGCATTACAATAATTCTATCCCAGTTCAGATCCCGGTCCCCGGTGAGCGACGGGTCTACAGTGGAGGTATCGTCACGCACAAGTTCAAGGGCGGGATTCACCGGGATCCCAGCAATCCCGAGGGCCCGCGATCAGCCACTGAATGGAACGCTTAGGTTTGTTTGTAAACAACGTTAACATTTTATTGTAAGTTCAATAGCCTCACACCTGAATCGAGTTCAACGTTCTGGCTGTTTGGAGTTCACTAAGGGCTCTACGGATGGTTGTATTGCTAGTAAAGTTTTAAACGCGTTTACAACTTGTCGGACTTTTAACTTTCGATCTTTCATCTTTGTGGGGTTTCTGTGAGCTTTATACTAAAGAAATATTAAATTTATAGCATTATATTTATGTTTACAGTGTATAACTTAGTTACTGCTAACTCTACATAAGCCTTATTAAGAAACTCTAGGTACAAGAAATTAAAAACTTAAAGTCTATTAAAAATGACATTGCAAGCATTATGCAAGTCATATATGTCATATATTAGTTTTTAGTAAAACGATCGCCGCGCTCGTACTAACCTACCGCAACGCGAGTCACGTTCATAGGCGAGAATGAATGCTCACAATAGTTGTAAGCTAAGGCATTTTATTCTGTTTATGTTTATTTTACCAATATTTATAATATTGTTTATTTTAACAATATTTACTATTCAAACGCACTGCTTAATTTTTTATATATTAACAAAAAATCTAAACAACCTATCTATCTATATACTACGTACTGGTATAGTTTTTAATGAATGTAATATAATGGCATATGAGTTATATGCTTAATAGCATTTAAATAGTAAATTTACAAACAAACGTTATCGTTATACTAAACGGTAGGATCACAAGGTGACAGCGGCGGCGCGCCGTCTAGCGCCATCTCATCGCTCTGATATAAGAACCCCTTGAAATAACACTCAAATCAACAAGTACCCACTCACTAGATACACGAATGAGATCTTTTTGATATAAAAAGTGGTGAACTAAAACATTAGAATAAATAAATAAATATATTTTTCCGGATGAAGCATCATAACCTTAACTTTGGCAACTGACACATTTTGTAAAGTCAGATTATATTGAAAATTTGTCTTTAAATTTACTATCTGTTCAATTTAAAACCATTATTAATTTTAAATAGCTAAAATATAAAATAGATTAATTACACACGACATATGAAAATCATTACATGCAACATAATTATCATATGTGAATTAAGACCGTTCAAGAAAGTTCCTTTGTCCTATTGTTTCTCAATAATGCTAATATCGTTTCATTTTTGAGTAGAAAGCATAAGAGAAAGTTACAGATATGTCTTCTAAATGAGTCCAAGTGAATGAAATTCTAAATAATAAGCGGTAAACAATAATATGTCACTTTCAATATTTGAATGTGATTACAGATTAAAAAATATTTTTTAACGTTTAAAATCCATATGACATCTGATTTATTTTTCTTTTCAATATAGTATAAAAAAATATGATGATGTTTTAATAATATAAAAATAAAAAATATGTAGAGTTTTTAATTTTTAGAATGTGCCTTGGAAAGCATGACACAGGCTAATTGTACCTGATATGAGTCGTAAACTCAATTACGGCGCTCGCTACGCGCGGAATTAAAATTTACACTCGCCGTAAAAGCCCCACGTGTAATGGATGACTACAAAATTACGTTTTTTATCCACATTCCCGTACATTTGTTATATAATGGAAATTCAATTGTAAAGATCGATTTTTTTGTAAAGAGAAGTATTTTATATTGCTTGCTTGTTTTTAAATTGTTTTCTTCCTAAGATGCCCTGGTGATGGCGATGGTGATATATTAAATAAATGTTTAAATGTGACAGAAAGCTGTCGTAAAATTTAAGTGTATCATCATTTATAGTTACTTATTACTAGGGTGCAAAAAGGAATAACGCTATCTTTTTTTTCTTCCAGTTTCACGCTGTATCCCGCATGTTGCGAGGCAGAATGAACATAGTGTTAAATTACTCCGTTTCGCACCATCCTCCGAATGTTTGAGGCATTGCGTTTTGAGTGGTGATACTAAACGCACCACTTTTGCCTTGGTACTAGATCGAAGAAATGAAAAAAATAACAAAAAAAAAACTTCACGTTATATCCTGCACACAGCAGGGTAGGCAGAGGAAACTTAGTGTTAAGATACCCCGTTCCCCACTTTCCACCGATTTCTGGAGGCATTGCGAGTTGAGTGGCGGAACTCTACGCCGCGCTTTGCCTCGACACCAGAGCGAAGAAATGAAAATATAAATGTAAATAAATATTTAATTTCCTCGAGTGGGGATCAAACTCACAACCAGTCGATTTTACAGTCACACTTTGTGCCCCTGCGCCACGACTGGTCTCTATGAAAATCTAGAAATGAAAATATTAATAAATAATAATACATTCCACCGAGTGAATATCGAACCCACAACCGCCTCTCGTTTCAATCACACGCTTGTGCTCCTGTAGCCACGAAGACTTCTATGAAATGAATAATACTTCGGATACGTGACAGATATATACTAATATAAATAAATAAATGTTAAAACATTCGTTTATAATGAAATGTAATTATAAACAGACTGCAAATGATTTAGTTAAGCGGATGCTAGTTTTCTTCTAGAATAGTCACTATTATAGAAAATTATGGTGTAGAATGTATTATATGTATAATATGTAAGTATATTTAGAGTCTTATAATAGTTATTTTGTAAAATTATAATTTATAATACGAGAAAGTGAGAACAAACACTTTCTTAAAGTAATCTTATTTTGCGATAGTTTTAATCATTAATTTATTTAATGCTAATAAAGAAAGTTTTATATACCTTTCGGCAATAGTCTAGACTTAGTGCAAAATATTGTAATATCATTATCAGTCTACAAACTTTCAAGTCTATTTTGAATAAACGTTAATTGATATAGTAATATCAATTCTACTTGTAATTATTTTTGAAACTTTTACAAAAAATATATTTATTTAGCTTCATATATAAAAAAAATATATGTCTCTACATTTTCGTAACAACACATCCCCGTCGCATATTGGACATTTTTAATTAACAGACCGTTTTTAATTAAACCAATATTACTTTGCGAGTACGAATCAAAAGTTGTAAACAAATATACATTGGACACGTCACTACCGACGTACAAAAGTAAAAATGTACGGGTTTCACGGTATTCCAATTATCTCGTCTGCCGGTGTCCATTATTGATTTTCACTTTTTTGCCCTTCCGCGGGCGTCTGCTTTAAAATACGCTTATTAATACGCTGTGTCCGTCGCTGTGCCGTGTGTTGTGTCACAGGACGTGGACGCCGAGGGAGGTTTTTACTGTAATTTCAGGGTCGCCCTTATTTATGGCCAAGTTCATGTGACAATTCCCGTCGCTCTACGTGTATGATATTTGTATAGGCCATGCTTGACTAGACTTTATAAGTCCTTATTTCACTACAGTTTTATTTACATATCTCATTATAACTTTCCTGTGTTTTTATCTTAAATTTATACTATATTATTTACTACATTAATTTCAACTATAGGACTATACTCTCTTTTCCTACAGATAAACAATAACAAAAATGATAATGCTCAGTGTTGGGCTAAATATTATTTGGTGTCTATGTGTCTGGTTAGAGAAATTGCTGCTTTGGGTTGCGTTATAGTGAGTACAACATATACAAATCACCAAAAAAGGAAAATATAATGTCTTTTCAATACATTTTCTCAGTCTATTCAACTAAATAAACAAGATGCGTGACGCCATGCGAATTCTTACGTTATTTCATATAAGTCTAATGTTATCATACAAGCATAGTTTATACAGCGTCGGAATGTTACCAGTTGTACGGTTACACAAATTGAGCGTGCGTGAAAACCACGTGTTTTTATTTACACCACTATCAAACAGCTATCGGCTCTCAATGGATCGAGGCCAGAATGACCTACATTTTTCGCCACGCCACGCTGTGCGTACAGTGTGGGCGTCAATTGACATGGCAGGCTTCGCCATTGCTCGTCAAAACTAGCAATTTAAAAAGATTGAACGAAATATTTCAAGTATTTCTTTTGCGAATCGTCGAATGTGAAAATTGTCAATCTTATTTAGATTTTACTGTAGTATATCAGTTTATTTTAAAAAGTAAAACTACTATTATGTATATTTAATACACTTATTTCAAACATATATTAAGAGATTCATTTTTAAATGTTTTATTTATAAGTAATCGTAAATAATTTTAATGTTAACTAATTAAACATAAAATACTAATAATCATATGGTTTTACATATGTTAATGCGTTGCCACACGTGACGCGGAACGTATTTAAAAATAGAATCACGGCTTTGATGAAGATAATGATACGATACTTACAGTGAAACATAATTATTAATATTTTTAATATAAATTAAAAATATTAATAATTATGTTTCAGACTAGTAATCGAAAATTAAAATCTGTTTAAACATTCATTTTAAATGATAATTAGATAAAAAACTATTATCATAAATTGAGCTCTACAATGCCTGTGTCCATTTCATTTATTATTTGTTCAGTAAGGTCAACACTATCATGATAACTGATAGTGCCTTAGAATTTTGGACTTGAAATATCTTATCTATTCATTAGAGGATGTGAGAACTAATAACTCAATAAATAACATCCTGTCTATAAATTGTTGGAAACATATATAAATTTTTGTTTGCAAGATTTTAATGAGTCTTTGACAATTATAAGATAAAAAAGTAATTAAAAATTACTAAGAATATTAGAAATATAATAACGCTTTGTAAAAATGCTTTAACAGATTAGTTTCATAAGTAATCAGATCATAAATTTTCTTTAAATTATAATTATTATATTTTAATGTTGTTGCAGAATAGAGTAAAAATAATTAAAATAAAATATAAGTAAAATAAAATGAGTATATTAAAACTGTAGTCTGTAGTGTGATTAGATTATTATTTAAAATGTATTTTATATCAATATAAATAAAATACAAAATAATATTACAAAGAAAGTGCAGTAAACCTATAGTTAAATTTAACCTTGGTTTTCAAAGTACGGAGATAGTAAATCTGAAATAGAAATACGTAAATTATGGAGATTTTTTTTATATAATATAATTACACAATAGAAATAATGATAATAATTTGAATAAATTAAACATTTTAACGCGTGATAAGCGGTCAAGCATCATTCATCCATCAGATAGGACGGTAACGCTCTACATTTACTGTCTTAGTCGCGTGCCGTAAAGTTTATCGACCCTTATAATTTTTTTTTGTTAAAAGTATTATTATAATGAATACACAATATTAATTTGTTTTATTATTTATGTTATGCTGCTTTTTTTTCTAAACATAAACGTAAATTGTGAAAATTAATAATACAAGAAAAATATTCTCAAAAAAACAAACCTCAAAATTTCAAAACCGAGCTGGCCGAAAATCCAGTCACAGATTTAAAAAAAATTAAAACAAACACAACACACACGTTCGAAATTTGAAATTATCCGAAGTGATTCGCGCGGGAAGTGACTGTGGTCGCTCGTATAGGCGCGTGGCGAGTCCGGAACGTCGCACGTGACTGAGCGAGCGAGCGCGCCCCCGCGCCCGCCCCGCGTAAACAAATTACGATTTTGTAGATACCTCGAGATATGTCGAGATGCGATGGACGTATAGGAATTTTTATGGTTTGACATTTATTTGACTTTGTTGAGCTTAAAATGTTTTAGTATTATGTTAATTTTTAATTGTGGAAGGTCGTAGTGTAGTATTATTATAACTTGTAGAGTTGGTAGAGCTTATTATAATTTTTTAATATAATATTTTTGCATAGAAACGTAAATTTTAAATATTGATAGTTCAATATTAAACAATTACGTTAGCCTAAATCAATCACTATCATTAATTTCATAATAATATTTAAATTTACGTGTATGTAGGAAAGGTCATATTAGTTATGTTTTATTTTTTAATTTATGTACATTACATTACGTACACAAATGAATAAGTTATATTTTATTATTATAAAAACGATATGGTTTATTTATACGACATTTAAAGTTGGGTCATAAATCATTTATAATAGGCCATTGTTATGTTAAATATCACAACAAAATGTAAAGCAAATCGAAAGAATCGGATCTTTATAATATCAATTGAATATTTTAATATATTCCCAGCGTAAATGTACCAAAGACTGCATTGTTGTTCTTATATCGTTCTTAAATTTAAAAAGAGCAAGTGGAAAATCTATTGCTCCATAAAAAAATACTTGAAAATAAATATTTTTGTTGGTTAGGCATAGAAAATGTCATAAAATAATTTTCTGTCTATCTGTAAAAGATAAATAGACGTTATCTATTTATCTTTTACTGTTATACTGCATCCTAGTATGGACGCAGTATAAAAGTAACAGGTCATAGTAATCTAATGAGACCAAGGAAACAAAAACATGAAGTAATGCCCCACGAATTTGATTCGAACCTACATCTATCGCATCCTAAGCATAAATAAGTTGTTATGTAACAATCAAATACAAAAATACTCGACATGAATTGTTTATAAATTCGTTCTTGAACTTTAAAAAATGTTATCGACGAGCTCGCGCGTGGCCTATACAAATATTTGATGCGATTGATGCTTGAGTGCAATATTCCATGCAAATGGCTGCCATAAACGAAATTGGTCTAATTTGATTTTAAATAATACATACAGCGGTTATATTATGTAGAAGGCCTAATTTTGGAATATATAACAAAGTTACAATAAAGAAATTAGATATAACAGGCGAGAGACCTCAATAATAGTTTTTTTCATTTGAAAACTAAGTAGCGCAGGTTCCATTTCTACTTGGTAACGAGGCAAAGCGCGGTGCTAAATTCCGCCGCCCTACAAGCAATGCCTCCTGATATCAGGGGAAAGTGGGGAACGGAAATGGGAACGAAGTATCTTACATTACATTAGGTTCCCAGGTTCCTTCAGCCTACCCTGCTATGTGCATTATACACCGTGAAGCTAAAAAAAATAACAATTGAAATCTTTATTATATTTTAATTAAATTTATCAAAAAAAGTTAATAAACGAAACACTACCAAATCGTGTGCTTTTTAATTAAAACTTTTTAATTTGTTGTTGCCACCACAAGACGTTAAATGTTAATGACATTACTTTGGTCGCTTATTTCTTATTATTAGTATATTTTTATACTTTTCTATGGCAATAAGCATATTATAAAATTAAATTTACTTACTTTATAAGTTTTAAGTATTAACTTGGACACCATCCAAGCGTATAAAATGATTTACACGAAATTCATTTACTTTAATAATATAAAGTTTATAATATTTGTTTTCTCACGATATTTCCGGAGAAGTTCCGTATCGGAGAGCGCTCGAACATGTTAATTATCGCGCATCTCTACATGATGAATGTATTTTCTTCCCTCAATATTTTACGATAAGTTACCTCGGGTAATATTGTTTACGATTCTTGTCTTATATATTATCATTAATGAATTTTTCTTAGGACGTGTTTTATGAATAAGTTTTTATGTATATTTCAAGTTAAAAAAATCTTGAATGCACCCCCTGTATGGCACAATTACGTAGAAGATGTCTGAACACAATGGTGTTGAGTGCAAAATTAGAGGAATTCTTATGTATATATATTATGTAAATTGAAGCATAATTATAGGAGTTTTTGATCTGGTTGCATAAACAACGACGTCAGTATTGGCATTTATTGTTAAGTTCATTTCTGAATTTACAATAAGCATTACAACAATATCTGATACTAAGGAGAATCAACAAATGTAATCGTAACAATAATAATAATAATATTTATTGTACAGCAAAAGCGGCACCATAAAAATAAAAGCATGTTCAGGTAACATAATATGCGGCCTTATTACTACAAGTGATCTCTTCCAGGCGATCATCAAAGTACGATGGAATATTATAATAAAGAAAAGACAGAAGAGTGCAAAAAGTATCAGGTCCTAGTAATGTACTGATTGTGCTTTTGTTTATTAATAATTAATATTTATTTTACTTCAAAATATTCAAAATCTTTGTCATTAAGCTATTTATTACCTCTGATTTAATGAACAATTAACTAGCTACGTGTTCCGGGCACGGTTCGTAGCGGTTGTAGACGCGTTCCGGTCTACGCGGTGCTTATGCAAAAGAGGCCGATATTTCATCGCCGCCCGTCCATTGCAGTCCATATTATCATAACAATCGCGGACTACGCTAAGCGTTTTGCCCGGCTCTATGAATTTATGCACATGGACCTCATAATATACATAATTTCGTCAGCATCAAACTACGATATCGCTCGAGTTTTCTAAAAGATTAATCGATTTATAATAATCGATCATATATGACGCTATCGATATCTTAGCGGTAACATTTTTTTCGATGATACGATCTACACAGAGAAATGTTACCAGTTGAAAAAATATACTTCTGTCTTTTATTTTTCTTTTTTTTAACATCAAGGGCAAGTAACATGTTTTATCAACATTTGGCAGGCAGATTTGGGTATGATTAAAAATATAATATTGTCATTGTTGGTTTCGTAAAGTGTGGCTATAGACAGTCGTGGTTGCATTATTCAGCTGAATATGCAATTAAATGAGGGCAGTCGGAGAGGGCGGGTGCGAGCGAGAGGGCGCACCACTCGATATTATATTGAACAAGTTTATAACTACGTGTATTAGACGAACGAGTTCGTACAGCGTTTTCTCATTTCCCGGGACGAAACTTTTCTAATATTATAGTTTCATTCATATTGTCGGTAGTTTCGCGGAGTTTTCTTTCGTGGAAAATGAAAGACTATTTCCATAACTATTATTTCGCTTTTATTGCTTTGCCAGTTTCTTCTGCTTCAAATAGATTTGTTAAAGTTAGAACTTTCCACTTTATTGCTTGGAAATAATGTTTATTCTCCATAATTGAACAATTTCTAAGTTTATTTTTTATTTTTTTTCACATACTTTTAATATAAAATGTTTTAAGATAGAAATATATCTATTATAGATATAATTTCTATGTATTTTATTTACATTAGACTAATAATTGGTTTTGCTTATTTACGACTCAACACACTTTTAGCATGGCATTTTTATTGGAAAGTCCACTTTGTATTTCAATATTTAATCTGCCGCCCGCCATATTGTCGATCTTACGACCGGTAACATATTGAATAAACATGCTCGACCTATGATTATAGATGATTACAGGCGATTACTGCAATTACTAAAATTGTATACCATCATCGGCCGCTTCACAATATATATTTTATGCTTTATTTGGTCTATTTGTATGTTATTAGTTTACATTTTAAGTTGTTCAATGAAAACAGATATTATTTCAATATATTTGCTATAGTAAATACAACATCTATGTGTATAAGAGAGCACAGAAATTGAATAGAAAGTAAATGTTGATTTTTAATTATGTAGAGCTCTGCAATTTATGCAGGACCGTGTCTCAGTTTTCTGTGTAAACACCAAGAACGAGCTCAATTTGCGTTCGAGAATATGCGCTTAAACAATCCAGAAATTATAAAGAATCTGTAGAAACCTTATTTAAATTTTGTTTATAAAAATGGCCGGACCGGGCAAGCGCTTAGGAAGTAACGAGTTCCAAGTTTCATTAGAAAAAGTCTTTTGTCGTCGAGTTAAACTTTTGCACAATGGTCGTAATTAAAAGTTGGTAGCACTGCGCGGTGACAGCAATCCACCATGTCTCGGCCGTCGGTGAAAAGGGCGCCAAACTTCCACAGATAAACAACTTCTCGCCTTTTTGTTGCGATTTGAAAGATCAAAAGCTCTCAGTTTTAATAGAGTTTAAAATGTGAAAGTCAAGGTCTTGCTTCTATCTATCTAAACGTTATTATTTCCTTGGGTTGTTTTATAGGCTATTTTTATAGGGCTGCTCATAAAGATGTTAATAATTTAAGACGTTAAAAACGTTATCCTTACTTTTATGATACTGTTTTATACAAGTGTATTTATTATAATGAATTACTTTAATACTGAATATCAAAAATATTGAACAAACTTAAACTAAAACTTTACTTAAAGGCTTAGTCAATAATTATTTATTTTTCAAAATAATTTTAATAGTGTACTTAATAATAAAATTCATCGCTATATTGCGTTAGTAATATACAAATTTAATTATGTAAGTATCATTTTATAAATTAATGACCATACGATACGGAAATTAAGCGCTATAGGGAAGAGGGGTAGACGTTCCTCCCAGGGTGTAGGGAGAAGGTGGGGTCTAGAATAGCAATCTAGGGAGCCTGAATTGTCTGGTCGCTTGAATGGAATACCTGGCGTTACTGGCTGCCCATCACTACGAAAATACATTAGATTTAAATTAGTACTGTAAAATACAGAGTGTATCCTGCGTTAAATAATAATTGTTATAAAATTATTACAGAATTGAATTTGGTTACAATTTTTAATTATATTTTTATGTCTTTTGTCGCAACTATGCAACTCATATATTAATAGGCTAATATTACACAATATTATTGTATTGTATTGTATTGTATTTTAGCCCAAAATTCTAAAACAAAAACTAAAGCTCGAATGACATGTGAAGTTTATTATATTTAAATTTCTACATACTCATCGATTCTCATAACAAGTCTAATAAGAATGCAAATGGATTCTGGAAGAACAAACATAATTCCATTATTAGCGAAGACGCTGGGTGATATATTATCAAGTTAAAATTAAATTAATTCCGCCCCCTGCCCCCCTCGCGCCTCGCCCCCGCCATCTGATATATAGAGGATGTTTAATTAAAATATCTTTTAGTGATTTACGAGTGTCGATAATTGTTGGTTCAAGCGCGGTTCAAGGTTGATTTATCTCGAATTTATGAATGTTATTATATTATTAAGTCTACTTATAAATAATAATACATTATTAATATATTTTTTATATAATTGGATTATTTTTTTTTAATTTTAAGTTTTTATTTTAAGATTTATGTGGGGTAAGCAGAGATAGTCTAGTGTTAAAATATTCCATTATCCTCTTCCCACCCAAATTTGAGACACTCCGTGTTGGGTGACTAAACTCAACACCTAGCTTTGTTTTAACCGAGAAGAAAAATAAAAATAATTAATCGGTAAAAAAGGGATCGAACCTACAAACATGGCTTTTACACTCAGACGATGCTTATGTTAGCTTCATGCTGTATCACACACATAGCACGGTAGGCATAGGGAACCTAGGAACCTAGTGTTAAGATACTCGGTTTCCAATTAAGATACTTTCGTTCGCCACTTCCCGCTGAATTCTGAAGGCATTGCATGTTGAGTGGCAGAACCCAACGCCACGTTTTGCCATATTATTATTATGATTATTATAAATAGTTTGTATATTAGAATTCATGTAATTTAGTTAAGAATTGATATTCTATAGTAGATAGAACATGTGGAGTTTCCACATCACTAACTTCCTACTAAACGTAAGCGATATCGGCTATGATTGTTTATTTAATTTAAAACACAGTGAATTGTTAGAAGCTTAGACAGTTTTTTACGGGTAACGGTGCGGGTTCAATTTCTGCTAACTGTTACATTTTTTATAAGGCTTGCACTTTGGGCTTCGCCTGCGTGGTCTAATAGAAATAACTAAGAGTTTTCTTTCTCCGAAAATGGAGTATTTAACACAGACAGTAGTTTCTAAGATTAGCGCGTTCTACCAAACATACTCTACAGATTTATTATATGTATAGATTAGTATAGGTTTCTTATAAGTTGAGTGACCTTTTTGCTACAATATTATAACGTAGAACTAAATGCATTATTCACTTGACAACATTGTTTTTTAATGTATCAACGAATAATTTACTGTTGGTCACGCAACCTATCGTAGTAGGTATATACAGGCTTTGCAAAATGACAGTACGAATTTTAAAGCTTACATAAGTTATTGGTATGAAGAACTTTGGATATTATACATTAACATTGATAAACCTATGCTTACTTAAATGTTTCTAAATATGATGAAAAAGTATATTTTAAAGCGACGTTGAGTTCCGTTACTTAACACGCTGTGCCTGTGTGTGCTGTGAAAGTGGAGAACGGAGTGTCTCAACACTAGGTTCCCTCTGCATACCCTATTGTGTGCAAGCTGATTTTATTTAAAACGAAGCCAAGTGAATTTGTCATACTTATTGCTTGTGCTGTGTTTATTATATTACGTTCTATACGTTAGTATAAAAAATAATTTTGACTTTAAAAATGTAAACAAAGAGTCTTTAAAATATCTTATTTGATTCTAAGCTTCTCATAATTTGTATTTATGGAAGTTTTATCGGCTAAATTCAATTTACTGCAGCGCCGCTATGCCTCAGGATAGCAATTTCTACGGTAAATTAAATTCAACGCTCAAGGAAAAAGCTATACGCCTAAAACAAGGCAAATACCTGAGAATACTCCTGTAAAATACATTTTTATAGTAATAATAGGATTTTTTGTAAGTTAATAATATTGTTTTGTTTATAAACTTGATTTGGTTCTTTATTTTTTAAATGTCTTTTTTTCCCTTCATATTTTATGATATCTGCCTCAAATAAGAGAGAGTGAGTAGAATTTAAAAAATATCTAAATCATTTTTTTGTAATTGCTTTAAGCACAAATTAAAACCAACATCGACATGATCGTAAATTTTTGTAAACAATCTTTACTTGTCTTCACTTGGACTTTTATGGGTTGAATAAAAGACACGCAAATTTCCTACAATAAATATTTAATTGACTATAAACGTATAGGTAAGCCACGTGGAAGTATAATCTCGCTATAAAGCAGATTTTAGAGCTCTGACGAGTAATCCGAGATATATTAAAAGTCGTCGGGTAAGCCTCTTACCGTACACCCCGCCCTTACACACCCTTATTACATTAAGCATGCGTGTGACAATGTACGAAACTTTGTGGTACACTGTATGCATCTATATGAAATATAAAACTAATATAAGACTTAGAAAAAATATCAATTACGTTCTTGTATTTTTGTTAATAATATTATATATATTGAAATACCCTTTGAAATCATAATGTTCTTATTAGTTGTCAATCCGTAGAACTACAGAAAAATATTTTTATGATTTCCGTAAGGTGAATGAATATGTTAGCTTAGAAATAAAACCTTACATAACAAAACTTTACATTTTAAAGTAATATTTTCAATTTAAATACAGTTTATACAAGTTCACATGGCATATTTAAATTAAACTTAAGTTTTTTCTTGAACTAGATAATATGTAAATGTTGCCGGAGAACTTTCTGGAAATTGACATCGTGCATGAATAATGTATGCGGTAATACATAATGTATATTTTATTATCTTTCAGCAATGCTATGGTTATTTTTGTTTACATGCTCATATGGTCACAAAGTATTGTTCTATATATTCAATTACTTTAAACTTAGCAGAAAAAAACATAAGCGTATAAAAATAGCTACTCCAATTACATTTCAGTTACATTAATCATATTTAAAGTTTCTAGTGAAACGAGAATAAAAATTTAATTCCATTTACCTTATAAAGCAAATAAATTTTCGAAAAGGAGTAAAAAGATGACAATAAATTACAATTACAAATTAGTTTTGTACATTTTTCACAAGAAACAATATCAAGATGTCCACTATTCATACTTGTTCTCGTGACAGTATAATAAAAAAATATTTTTACTTACCGCAGCTTTACGTAAGCTACCAAGTTTGCGGTCGCTCTATTCACTTCAAATTGAAATACTTATGTAATATATCTATTCCTTATTATATTCAAAGGCTTTCTTATCGGTCGGTTTAGAGAAAAAGTACTTTGTCCTTTATAATTATAAAAGTTTATAAAAAAAAATGATTTATGTATATGATATGTTAAACGAAATATATTTTTTTGTGAAAACTATTGAAATTCTACTCTACTATAAATAGTCTTTCAAATGGATATTGAAATCTTCCAAGATTTCATTTGAAAAATATTATTTTATTTGTGATATAAGTAACTAAATATTATATTATGTTACATAATATAAAATAAGATAAAGAGGAAAAAGGGCATGTAAATCGACGTGCAGATAACCAAAAGCTTTGTGTTAAACACAAAAGAAATGTTTATATGTATAATTTGCTTAAAATCAATAAGTTATTCCGTTTCGGTGATTTAAGATAACACATCATGCATCATTGTTATAAAACCAATACTAGAAATATTTTTTATTCCTGTTGTGAGCCCTGCTCCTGTTGAATTTGATTACAATTCAATTCGTAGGATAACTCTGTTTTTATTTCAGACACGCACGTTGTCAACGCACTGGCAGCTAGTAGGAGGGAGGAGGGAGGAGGATTTATTGCACTTGTTGCGCAGATTCTTTCACTGCAACATTGTGGTGTCACCCGCGAACGTGATATACGCTTGGCTCTTTAACCGTACAAATGTGCACTGAACACGTTACACAGATATCTTCGATAATATTTTAAGTTGTTGAAATTATATACTTAGTATTTTACATGTACAAGATTTTAATTTGAGTATTTATATATTGAGAGTATGATACTTTATAGTGGAACACAGCGGAGAATAAAGCTTTCCAAGAAAATCGATAGCTTTCCAAGAAAATCAATAGCTGCGAATGAGCTAAATAAAAGGACGACCTAGCTTAGCATACATAACCATATTATAAAACCAAGAATTGAAGTAAACCCAACACTTAAAATTAACTAACAACAATATATAAAAATTACATATTAACACTAAAATTCAATTTATTTATAAAAAAATTGACGGCATTTCTTTTAAAAGATAACATTTTCATTTATCTTTTTCATTTCCTGTATTCCACAATTTGAGTTCGAATACAGTTTGAAATAACACACTAGTCGTTATCGGGGGAGGATTTACGGTACTTGTTGCTCGGATTCTTTCACGCTGCGACCGCGATTGCGCTGTCACAGATCATATCGCAGGGCTGTTTGGCTTCACGCCTGTGCCTCTTCTTTTATATTAGTATTTTGTGTAGTCTGTTTATATTTTGATGATATAGCCAGTTTATTTATTATTTGAATTTAAAAATGTATTAATATGAATATGTATCAAGATATCACATCTAAAAAAGACATATCAGAATTGTTGCAAATTTATTAACATTAATTTAAGCCGGTTTTTTATATAATCTAGCTACCTTCAAAATTTCTTTACTATATATAGAAAAAATAACAATAAGATAAACATAAAATGAAATAAAATCTATTAAATATCTTTTATTATTGTAAAGAAAAGCTCTAAAGTTCGATGTCAGTCGGATATCCGACAATCCGACCCCACTTGTCGCGATCCCGTTGGGCGTGAGGGTACTAAACGGTCTGGTGTTTGTCACAGTGTCTTATTAGTGTCGAGTTCAGAAGTCGATTCACTTGTTGCTTCTGAACAAATTATGGGATTGGTTTGGGGTACTGTGATTCTTGGGTGTTAGCGTTTGCTTTATTCAGGTCAGTTTTTTATTTATATTTGTTATTATTATACTACAAAGAGTTTAATCGTATTATAGAAATTATTATATAAATATTGTTATTGAGGCTATAACATTACTTAGCAATTTTTAATAAATAGTTTTATTAAGAAAAAAGCTTCTCTTCTTTTTTTCTTTGCTCTCTTATACAAGTTATATTATTAAATTAATGTAAATGATAATATGCATATTCTGTGTATCGAATATAGACATTATATGATATCTACAACTTCTAAATTTATTCGGCAGAAAGTGAGGAACGGAGTGTCTTAACACTAGTTTCCCTCTGCCTACCCTGCTGTGTGCGGGATACAGCGTGAAGCTGATTTGATTTGATTTACAACTTCTAAAGCTAAGGTTTCTTAGGCTCGCTAATGTAGATATTTCCTCGAACTCTAGATACTTAATTATTCAGTATTTTTTAATAAAATTAAATCAATCGCAACTCATTTATATCCGTATTAATTTAGCTATAAATTTTACTACCCTTTTTTACTTATTTTCACTTGTTGAACAATCGTTTTCTCTCGTGGCTTATTTCGCGGGACGCCGCAAATCCCGCTGCGTGACATTCAGTGGGTTACCGGATTGCAGATAACCTAGTAGTATTTATTTTGAATGTTTATAGAAATAACGTATGTTTATATTAGAAAATAACGTTATATTGTAGATGTTTACATTTAATTTTATTTTAAAGTATCTAATAACATAATTAATATATTATGTTATATAAATGTGTTTATTGTATTTTTAGTTAAAATACCAGTGTTTTTAGTTAATCAGTAAAATATTTTCATTTTGAAGCAATTGAAGTTAAATATTTCTATGTTTTCTAATTATTATCGTTTTGATAAAAAGGTACAGCAAAAACGGAAAAGAGTAACACCCAAATTACTTTGCTTTATTAATAACAAATTATATATGATAAAAATATTTATAAGTAGATAGATTATCTCAAAGTAACAAAATAAAAATTATCCAAGAGACATCGCTAAACGTATTTCTTTGAACACCGTCCACTATGTACGAGTGTACTGTGTAATAGCGTGTTCTATCGGATTTTTCCGATTCAAACACCCGTTTTCATATGCTTGTACAAAGGAATACAAGGCATTCTTAGCGGCAGACGTCCACATCAGCATATTGGCTCGTTAGTGCCATACACAAATATAAAATGTAAGCCCTGTCCCGTTGGAAATAAAGACCTTTTGCCAAAACGCACATGCCCTGTATGTAGAATGTAGAAAATGATTGCAATGTGTGTGTGTATTTATGTGCATGTGTGCGTGCCAGACGGGTTACAATAGGGCATTGTTTTAAGTACTTTTTTTGAGTTCCGAATGTTGCCAGCCTTGACTTAATTGACTAACGGAACTCGGCACGGAAAAGGTTTTATATCTGATGTGTTTTAACTCGATGAAAAATGTTTTTGAGTTTCTTTTTTTAAACGCTTTTTTACAGCATATTCGTTGAAAACAATACATTTTACATTTTATTATAAACCCTTTACATTTAATTATAATTTTATAAAACATTAGTAAAAAAACGTTAACAGTTCAATTTGTTATATAAAACAATTTTTCATATGAAAAATAAAATAGAATCAAAATTAAGGAAAATTTTATAACAATATTTTATATTAAAACGTGAGTTTGGGGAAATTTTGTAAGTACGTAAGAATATTATATATTTACGAAATCAATTGAGAACCTTCCTGTAGCCGTTTGTTTCTGTAATCAAAAGAGCAATTTCGACTGCGAATAAAATATTTAACGTCTCCTCGTAACAGCCGTTTGAAAAGTTATGAAATTTTCAAATATCCGGAAATTAAGCTTTGCTGTGCGAAATTCCAGAAGTGCGATGTGAGCATGTTTTTTTATATCTACAAATTCAGTTTTAATTTGTTCACGTTTTACCTAATATTTCGTAAAAAAAGTTCATTCATATTGATAATATTCATACTAGCTTTAAGAGATAGGGATAAAATAATTTAAAGAGATCTCAATAAATTCCATTTAACTCAATTATATTTGAAGAAAACAAAATCAAATTCTATTTCATTATCTTGTAATATTAATTTTAGTTTATCATCAAAAAACTTTGCTCAACTATAATAACTAATGAAACGAATAAAATATTTCCAGTTCAGCGAAAGAGCTATAAATTAATAAAGTTCAAATTAAATTATAACCAAAACAATACCACTATTTCAAAGTTAGAACACTATTGAAACGGCAAAGGGACACCGAAAATGCATAACGAGGCAATAGAATGCATTAATGAAACTTTCAGGCAATAGTTTAGAGTAACTATCCAATAGCGGCGGGCGTCGTGACCCCACTCGCCCCTCCTTCGACCCGCAAACACAAATTAAAAGGAAACTCAAAGTTTTCGATTTAATAAAAAAATAATAATCTCGCTTATTAAATTCCATAGTATACAAAACACGCTTTTTATATTTTGGCGGGTAAAAATGTATTTTCTATAAAAAATAGTAATAAAGTGTTTGTGTATTGATCGGCGTGCGGCGCATGCGTAAAACAACGAAATTTGCAATTACAAAGTGGTCTGTGCAAATTTCGTCCGAGTTTATAATTCGGAGGTGGCCTTTAGCGGCGATTTTTGCTTCACCACGGCAAGCGTAGCAACGACATATTGGAAATATATTGTAGATGCGCCACTTTCAAAATTTCCACATTCCTTCGCCTTTTGTAAAAATATTTTAATTAAAAAAGTTTCGGCCGTCATAAGAGAGTAATTTGTGTTACATTAATTGTTTTAAAGGTAATTAAGTACTGAGATGGTTTTTATAACTGGCAGTAAATTTTTTTTTAAATAATATGTCCGTGATATATTATATTATGGTTAAAATTAAATTTATTATTGGAGAAAATAAAAAAACAGATACATTCACCTTATGTATGTAAATATATGTAAATGTGAGAAAAGATCTCCATATCGTTCCCACAAATATTCGATAAGGCGGCAAATTTTACTTTCTTCTGTAACTCTCAAGACATAACGAAAAACAAATGTTCTGATTTAATGAACAATTTTTAAAAGCAATAAAGCATCAAAGGAAAGTGAAACGAAAAGTGATTAAAAATGCATCGGTGGGTGGCGTCCGAATTGGCTAATCAGGCGAACCATCTCAACGTACCTAGACATAGTCTAGCTTTTAGAGTGCACCGGGGTAGAGGGGGGGCGGGGTGTGGGCCCCCGGGGGGAGGGGGCGCAGTCTGGTTGCCATGGCAACCGCAAGATGGCCTCCGCGAAATTAGTACCTACGTCTGCAGGCTTTATGCGCACCGTCTTCATTATGTCGGATTTCAATTTATTTCCGAATTGAACTTCGGATTAGAATTTGTATTAGTTTCGCCTCTGTAGTTTTGAAAGGTTGCTTTGTAAACCTTTAGTGCGTATGTTGTCTTTAAAAAGTCTGTCACGTCTGTTACGCAACGTGCTAGATGCACTCACATTCACGTGTTTTATAAGAGTTTAAATTTTATTTTCCATTTGTTTCGAGAATATGTTTCTTTGCGAGTAGAAAGAAGTTCGTTTAGTAAGTTTAGAATAGCAATAGTGATCAGAAGACAATATTTCTTTGTTTTTTCTTTCAAAGTAATTCTGATTAAATTATTAGTAAATACATTTGAAAATTAATGACGATTTTGTAATTATATTATATAAATATTTCTGTAATTTTGCGATTTCTTAAATCGCAAAATTACAGAAACTCCAAGAAAATGAGAAATGTTCATTTTATCAACGTACTTAGATGATTGAATGAAAACAGTTTCCCCGCACTTAACCGAGTGTCTAAGAATATCTGAGAGGCTTTATTTTCATTACATTATGGACCTAGAAATGTTCTAATTTGCCTTTTATACTTTAGTAAAAGATTTCCATTTTGGCGTTTGATTTTTCTTTAGTTTTTTTTTAAATTCACGCTATGTTCCGTGTATAGCGTGATAAGTATAGGGAAACTGAAAGTGTCACGACAATACTGTTGGTATACATACCATTCCGCCTTCCACTTTCCGCCCAATTATCGAGACATTACATGCTGAATGGCGGAACCCAACGCCGCGTTCCAATCAGGTACCGCGCCGCGGCCCCCTACGGCCTCAAGTATTTTGCAATTACGATATTGCGTTAAAGTTAGGCAATGTAAATAAAAGTTTGACATCGACCAACGCAGTTGAAGTGTGATTATTTATAGGTTTTAAATCTTAAAATTTATAAAACTTATAGTTTTAAGACAATATTGTGTTGAGTTTTACAATAAATAGGGAAAAAAGCAGTGTAAAATCAAATTTCATCCGTCTCAACAAAGATAAAGACAGTGGATGACATTTCCATGAAATATATATGTACTGGCTACCTTTAAAATTCACAAGTTTTAAAGTATCATAAGTTAAATAGTATTGTATATGTAAGCTAGACGATGTCAAAATACCAAATACGAGGTCTATTTGTCTTATATATAAACATTTTAGAAGAAATTGTAAATATGATCGATCTTCACCTCGTTTATATTTTACCATTTGTAGCAACCTTCAATTGCTATTTATTTATATTTTATAGCATTGACTACAAATTGTAAAATATCTGTTTTTTCATGTCCCCGTTCTTTTACAAATTTCAATTTTGTAAATCCAGTCGAATCCAGTCCCATAGTCTCGTCTGTGCGTTGTCACTCAGTAACGGAAGAGTTTTTATATAAACTAAAATAATATAGTTTACAGTAAATAAATTCAAAACGTTGTTAGCTGTCCGAGAGCTCAGTTCTGTAGTTTAACTTATTTTTCTATTAAATTTTAATTAAACAATATAGATCTTTGTTTTTTACTTACTTGTGGATACCAAAGATATTATTGTAATTTAAAGTTTTTTTTATATATAAAATAGTTTGAAACAACTGAGCATATTTTAAAATTAAATAGATGTTCTTCTGGAAAATATTATGGTACATTATGGCACCTAGTCTCTAAAAATCTCACAGAGAAGTAAATGAAATAATTTGTTTATGGAATGTCTTGACACTTATCTGCGTCTACTTAGCAAAATAATATTTTTGTCATAAAATAACTAATGGCGTTGAGCCCTGTTTGCCCTAAGGCAAAATATGGGGAACGGAAGTGTCGTAATGGGAACGTAGTGTTTTACTAATAGGTTCCCACGTTCCCGCTGCCTGCCACGTGCAGGATACAGCGTAAAGATAGACAAAATAATTTTAAAAATCTCTGCCAAACCTTCACTCATGCACCCGCATATGTTTGAGCAAATTAGTTTACTTTACTCTCAAACTTATTGGAAAAACTAGGGAAGCTATTAAATATAGTTTTAGAAACAAATTTAAAATTTCAACTTTACGCTACGTGTTTTATTAATCACATGTTTCCGTTACACTTACTATTATACGCTTCAATTAAAAATAGAAAAAAATATTTTTCAATATATAATATTAATTAAAAAAAAACCTTTTTTTTATTGTAAAAAACATGAGAAGACAGAGAAATAAAAGAATATATAAAAATAAACTCATAATTTGATTTGTCAATTATCGATGCGATGAAAAATGCATCACTACACTATACGCGCCATACATCATCTTTTAGACTACTTCCTTTTTCAAAATTATGTGATTGAAAATACATTAGCTGATAGTCTGGTTGTAATAATTTGGCTTATAGCTTGCTGGAAGAGTTTTATGTATTTTATATTATTGCTACGTAAAATATTTTAAGTAATAAAAACTTATTGTAGAGAAAATTTGAAGATTTCAAAATGTTGTTGTAAAGTCGAAAAGTACCCGACTGTACACGTTATGGTTGTGAGTTTAATTTCTGAACGAAGATATGCTTAAGTTTAATACTTTTCTTCATCATTCACGAAATGTGGCGTAGGTCCTAGTCTCGAATAGTGATAAAGTAATAATTTTATCACTATTCGAAAATAATTTGTTTATTTTTTTTTCTAATTGTTTAAAAGTATATTTTTTGTTTAAAAAAAAAAGCTTTTAAACAATCGTCATTGCAAATAATCGAGAATAACAATGAAAATTGAAAAGCATTGTACCTACTTCACCGTTCAGACCCATCTAAAGGTAACATTACGCAGCATACATTAGCACGGCATATATCTACGCCTTTCCCCTACACAAAAGTAGATTGGAGCTCTAAGTACTACGCACCGAGTATAGGCAGCCCCTTTCAATTCATATCGTTTTCTGTTTATGTGAAATCATAATAGAAACATTACAGTATAGTTTATTTACAATAGTATTTATAATTATTAATTTATTCATTGTATTTTCCTAGGAAAATGAGCTAGCTAGTAATTTAAATCAACTAAAGAGGCTGTTAAAAAGCAGATTAAAAAGCTGAAGAAACATTGTATCCATAAAAACGAAAGGGTGACACGAGGACAAAGCTTGACAATGAGAAAATTTTCACTCATTGAATTACAATTTGCAATTCAAAATCCACCACTGAATGAACTACAGGTGGCAGGCCGGAGGCTGTGAAATGGCGGACTCCGATGCGATACTCTTTATTACGCTGTATTCATAAATTGTATCCTTCGAACTGAGTTTGGAGGATCGCCACAAAAACAGCAATGTACATCGAATCGCGTTGGATCCCGTCCGAAGCGATGCACAGGGTGTTAATATTAGTGAATGGTGTTTGTTTCTGCGGACACGCGGGTTACACTTTATTCCTACATTCGGATGGAAAGCGAAAGCGACCCGGTTTTTGTTGATTTATCACTGCCCGACTTTGGCGACCTCGATCGTTTGATTCCAGCTGGTAGCCCAATTTTGTAACGATCATAGAAAGTTTGTCATTAATAACGAATTACTAATTATGGTTTCCATATTTGCATAACAAATTTAAAATAAAACAATTTTACGTCAATTTCCACTTTATCATTTCCGATTATGCAATAAATATAATTGGAAGAACAAATAATAGCGTGTTACGTCAGCGCACCTGTTGCTGAAGATTGATTTTCCGTTTTGACACGACAAAACTTTAATTAAACAAAAATATTACATTATTTTAAAACGTAAATCGTAAATCGTAAAAGATATCTTATATCGGCGCAATTTGAAGTCATCGTTGTTGATTCATGTATGTCGTAAACTCAAAGAGTAAAGCTGTTTAAAGTATCATGTTTAAGTGTTAACAACAATTAGTCACAAACACATGTTTAATGGTGAAGGAAGGGATAAAACAAAAGAAATAAGGAAAGTAAGAAAGTACTCACAGGTGTCGTTGTAGCGCGCCCTCTTCCGCGACCTCGACGCGACTCGCTCTTGACCGTCTGCAACGTCCCGTCCGGCGCCAAAATAAGCTACAAAGACACACCACAGACTTAACATAAAGCAAAATAAAGTAAAAAATAAACAGAACGTTAACACAAAATAAGGGAAAATTAATAGACAATCATGCAATGGATGGGTTAGATGGCGACAGATTAGTGATTTTAGTGTAGTATTATATTGTGAAAAATTTGTTCGGTTTTAATCAAAGTTTATTAAAAAGCGCCATCTATTGTTATTTTAATCTAAGCTCCTTTGCTACTTCTAATAGTAATGCTATTTGACGCTAGAGGGCAGTTTTACGAATACTCCTAGCTTGTAATATGTTCTAACAGATGGCGCTCTTAATTTACGGAGTTACTAAACAGACTTAATAAATAAAAAAATGCTTTAAAAAACTATATTTGATATTTTACTAAAAATATATTCACGATGTCATAGTTTTGGTTATAATATTTTTTATTTAAAAAAAACTCCAGAATTTTACTACTGCCTAGTGAAATTCCGAATTTTAAAGTAAATATATATGTTTTACTATTTATAAATGTACAAATTTGCCGTAGTTTATTGAGCTAAGAAATTTAATTATCTACAAATATATCTTTGCTTGAAAAATAGCGTAGTGTAATAGTCGGAATACTATAATAGGAGCAGTTGGATAATTAAGACAAATGCCACACAAATGTTACGGTTATTATGGATTCGATATGAAATCGCTAAATAAAACGAATACTCTGATACGTATAAATAAATGTAGTTTCTGTTGCCGAGCACATGGCATCGGTTCACACCTGGCGTTTTAGTTCGTTACTCCTATTTTGTGTTAGAACGCACGACATTTGTTCTATCCGTCTCTCTCATACGAAAGTTCTCTATCTATTCTCATTCAAATTGCAGGTTTTGTAATTATCCTTGCGAGGTCAGATGATTTTAATGTGTATATGATTTAAGGAATAATAAGCGCCTACATCACATCAACAAGTACGACGGTTGCGTCGCAGCTGCGTTAAGTAGATAACCGGTTATCGTCAACTTAATTAGAATAGATAAAACATGGGCGCCTAATTTCTAGTGTAAAATGCTACGTTTACGTTCATAGCGTAATATATTCAAGAAATTTTCAATTTTTAATAATTTTAGAAAATTTATTACACTTTTTTTATTGACAGTTTATTTAATAGCTTTCTATATATAGTATAAAGGAACTCAGAGCTTATAAGTTTAGGTAAATATCTACTATAAACTTTTAAAACAGAAAAAATTACATTGCTTGTAAAATTTATACCAATTGCGATCAATAATACGAAAAATAAATATTAAACAGCTAAATAAGAATTGTATACAAGCAATGTTTTTAACATAATAGTATAGCTTTCCTTAGAACTTTCTACATTAACATTTAAAATAATTATTGGATGCGACAACAAAATCCGGCGTTTACAATCTCACTTATAAGCTCATTTTACTCTAGCGTGTGTAACGTGATAATGAGAATGTGCGTAATGCGTGGGCCGCTTGTTGGGGCAGGTCATGACACGCAAACCCTGATTGCTCCATTGATCCCAACGCTTAGAAGTAGTGTGAAAATTGAACAACGATACAAAGTTCCGCTTAAAATAATTTTAAGTGAAAGCTGAATTAATTAACATTTTTTTTAATAATTTATTATCGTTTCTACTATTTATATCTCAAATTAACACATACATAGAAAACATATGCATGTCTGATTTAAATCTGCATTACAATTTAATGCCGTTTGCAATAATAATTCAGTAAATTGACATTCCATGATGGATGGAAGTGGCAGTTATTTAAAATCGGTTAAAACGGCAGGTGTGTTCAATATACAAGATAAAAGGAAGAGATAATCTCTACAGTTAATCGTTGTAGTAAAATTGAGGCGGGTAATTAGAATACGTTTTTGTTTTATTTTACTGTATTTTAATAAAACGAAGAAACCGTTAGTAAATTTCGCAATATTTAGTTCCGCTATTCGACGACAGATGGCGGATTATGGTAAAAATATTCAGTATTACAATAGGGGTTAAGCTTAAATAATAATATTTATTAGCATAATGTTCTAAATGAGGTAATGCATCATATGGCTTAAAATTAAATATATTTAACTAATATACATTGAGGCCAGACATGGCACAGCGGCACAAAGTTTAACTGTAAACGCGACTGTTTGAGGGATCAATCCACACTGGAGGAAATGAAATATTTATTTAAATTTATATTTCCATTACTTCGCTCTAGTGAAAAAGGTCATGAAAAGCGCGGCGTTGAGTTTCGGCACTCAACACGCTATGCCTTCAGAATTCAGCGGAATGTGGGCAACGAATTGTCTTAACACTAGGTACCTTCTGCCTACCCTGCTATGTGAGAGATTTAGCGTGAAGAAAATATAATTATTTTTTTAGCTACAGTAGGGTTGAGTAAGCAGAGAGAAATGATAAAAATTTTCCAGACATTGAATGTTGAGTAGTGGAACTCAACGTAGTGCACTGCCTAGTTACCAGAGCGAGGAAATGGAAATTGTTTTTATTCTCTCGAGTGAAAATAGAACCCATAACTATCACATTTAGAGTCAGACTTTGTGCAATTACACCACGTATATATAATAAAAAAAGGCAAAATTCTACGGCACATTATTTTAAAGCTATAAATAGTTGCCAACGGCTGCAAATAAAAGTACTCACGTACATATATGTAAGACGAAATGCGATTTGACACATCGCTGTCACGACAATGTTAAATCAAGAGGAAAATTGTAACGTTTTATTGAAATTTTTAAGATGTCTGAATAGTTTCGAAAATGAAATGAAAATATGTAAATATTTCAGTACACGCGTACTGAACGAAATTTGAGTATTAATTTTAGAACTTGGTTGGAGACCAAGTTTGTGGTCACGAACGATGTATAATTTTATTTTTATTATGATTTCTGGGTTAAGCGTAGGACGGTTTACTTACTAAATGTTATAAAATTAATAAACAGTAAAAGATAACTTTGACATATTGAAATTTAATATTTTTTATATAAAAATAATTAATTTATTTTTTTATTTAATTTTATTCAATTTAATTTCTTACACAGAAAGAAATATTAGCAAATTAAATGAGACATAGCGTCTGACTGTAAACGCGGCGGTTGTGAGTTCGATTTCGACTCGAGGAATTATCATAATTTATTCACTAAACTATTAACAAAGCGCGGCGTTGACTTCTTCCACACAATCTTTTGAAAAAAAAGTGGGGGGCGGGACGTCGTAAAAACTAAGTTATCTCTATCCTGCTATTTGGAATAGCGTGCGAAAAATATACAATACCTATATCCAAACATACATATAAATAATATAAAACTCGTAAGTCTTATCAATCTGTAGATAAAAAGTGAAGATTGGTAATGAAATTACTTCACATTATCATATTTTGATAAAATATATATTTTAACTAGAAGAGAGTTAGAACCTATTGAACTAAAATATTGAAACAGATCGACTTACAATATAAAATAGGTTATTGTTTTTTTTTTGTCAATACTATTTTGCATTGCAAGACGGCAAGGGGTATATCAGAGTCCAAGGTTACAGGTGTTATTTGCTTAGCTGCGGCTGACAGCGAGGGCGCCGGGGGCGAACAGTGATTGGGCGTAAATCGCCCAGAAACTTTTCGTAAATAACCATCACGTATGTTTAAATACCTTGAAATTGCTGAAAAATATATAATAATTGAACAATTTTGTTTTATACGTAATGTATGTGTTGTTCAGATTTTTAAAAATCTATTGTGTTATTCCACATTAGGGATAGAGAAATATTTTAGAAAACGTATAAAAGTTTTGAACGTAGACGGGATTTCAACCCGCGCCTATTTGAAACCGTCTAAGCGAACTGACAATTAAGCCATGTAATTTGTAATATAATAAAGATCTACCGATGAAATTCACATACATGTTTCTTAAAAGATATGTTTACTAATAAAAGAAACATGATGTTATTTTTTTTTATTAGAAAAGGAAAATCAAGAAAGAAAGATATATATTATAATGTTCTTGAATTTATCGGTATGGAAGCGACTTGACGGTGCATTTTGTCTTATAAGATCAGAACAACGCTATTATATTATTATATTTTTTCTATTGATATTGGACCCACCGAGACAAACTGCGACGTTGAGTTTTGCCAATGTATACGCAAATAGCACGGAATAAATGCGGGATAAAGCTAAAATATATCACATAACGCTACTCGCTAACTGGAAACTGTGCCGTGAAATTATTATATCAATTATTTATTATATTTTAAAAACATATTTTTTTAAATTAATATTCTATTGAAAAAAATACTCTACTTTATTTAAATAAGCATTTTTATAAGTACATAACATTATTTTCTAAATTCAATTTAAAAAAACTTGATTCAAATCGAGGCAAATACATCCCAATTACTAAAAGCCATAATAGAATTACTGAGACAATGTTGTATTACGATCGAATATCAAAAAAGTCGTCAGTCAATTCAATTACGGAGTGAGTGGTAGTGGAATAGTCGGTCAGATTGGCATTGTTTAGAGGCCGGGCTTTTATCCTGTCGACGGAAGCTTAATTCAGCGCAATCAGGCGCGTACGCACAGTAGTTGCGTCACAGAGACGCTACTGACGACAATGGTCGAGTGCTATTTTATATGTATGTATAGATATTTTTTTAAGGAGTTCCGTATTTAAATATGAATTAAAGTTGTTTTTTCGATGTTATAGTTGCTACAATATTACAGACTGACTGTTAATTTTAAAAGAAAAACC
>JAATLQ010029054.1:0-20968 GCA_013421005.1 Heliconius erato x Heliconius himera | reverse complement strand
AATGAGAGAGAGAGTGTGACGAAATTTCACTTTCCGTTTTGGCAACGTCGCACCCCCCCGTTCGTCGACATTTAAAAGGGGGTGGTGCGGCTAGTTCGTTCCGAAACCGACATTTACATTTTTAATGTTGCCATCTGACTTCCAAGCGGTAAAATGTTAAATTAAAATTAGAAAAATAGTATTTATTATATTATTTATATACATAATATAATCTTTTAGATTTGAAATAGGTAAGCTTTAGAAGTTAGTTGTTCACATATATTTTATCTTTAATGTCGAAATTTAAATATACAACGTTTACCCAAATACTTTTTTATATATTCCTATTTATTTTTAAACAAATAAAAAAATCCAAAAAAAAAAGTGAAAGTTATAGTAAACTAACGGTATAGTGTGTAGGGCATTTCGAATACGCCACTTCAAAGCTCAGACGATTCTCGGAAGTGTCATCCTTGAATGCGGGAACGGTGCAACTGACATTCCGTCTCCCTCTCACGACTATCGACTTGCAAAGGGACGCGAGTTGAATACTTTCCGTTTTGGAGTTTTATAATTCTGTTCGCGAATGTTGAAATTGAAAGTAATGACTATGCGTTAGAATCTTTTGATAAAGTCCCTACGCCTTTAGTTTTGAACACAAAGTAGTTTAAATTTTAGTTTATTGTTATTTTTGCTTTTGATGTCGTTTAATTTGGAATGATCAGTGTTTTTATTTATATATTTCTGTGTAAAACTTACTAATTGGGAACGTCATTGTAAGAACTTCTTATTATTTTACAAAACACAAAGTAAATTGAAGTTTTTTTTTCATTACTCACATAGAGCAAGAGCAAAATACTTACTCAATACCTCATAAAAAATCAAATTTTATGCTTTATTTACAAATAATTATAGATCCACATTTTTTTATAAAACGTTATTAACAATTTCAATTTATTTATTTATTTAATATTTATTATTCAAATATTTTTTATTTCTACCAAATCTACAACTGTTCAATAATAAGAAATAAGAATGATTTGTTATTAGGAATTCTTCACTCAAACTCAACTGAAAAACTATTTAACTATATCAAGGCAACAATATTATAAACAAATGTTTATTCCCTAACTTTAACCATTAATCAGAGTAAATATCGATTGCGCCAAGATATGGTATTTTTTTATTTTAAATTTCTTTTCTAAATTAATACCGATTTTCCATTTCCAACGTGCCAAGCACGTGACATTTAAATAATTTATAAATTTGTCTTCATCTTTAATGCAAGTCCTTGTCTTTATCTAAATGGCTTCACCTTACCAACAAGTTTCGCATATTATTTAGTATCAGATCAATTTATGCAGCGACCACTGGTTTATGACCCAAGGTCATGAAGTATAGTCAGAAAGATTTAAATTGGTTCAATATTTTGCTATAAGTATTCCATCAGATTTTGCAGACCGACCTGGTCGGTTTCCAGGAGGCGCTGGTTCGTGTCCCGCTACGTTCAAATTTTTATACGTTTTCTAAATAAGTATTTAAGATTTTTTTAGTTTTTTTGCTGTATCCTAATCCTGTAATGCTAAAATACTCTGTGCCCCATTTTCTGCCAAATAAAAAGAACGCAACGCCGCGCTTTGTCAATAAAAAATAAATTGTAATCTGCGTACAAATATTTTAATAATGCTGTATAAGAAAGTATTAGGATGACTAATTATAAGGAAATATTTTTTTCCTTACTGTGTTCATAAGCTATAAAAAATTTGAACATATTTTTATTATGCTATGCGTATCCAGGCTATTTAAGTCTATAGATGCACATGTTTTATAGCGCTGTTCATACGTTTCTTTTATTTAGCCTGGCTCACTTAGGTGTCTATTTCCGTTTCCGTCCAATTGGACTCGTACTAAACATTTTTTTCTGTAAAGGCTTCACGGCATAAATCGATTGGCTAAGCAGGCTGCGCAGGAGTCGAGTTACGCCGGATGCGGCGGAAGTACAGGCCGCGCGCCATCTTGCGTTTGCATTGCGTTTTTGTACACGAGTCTCATTGAAAATAGGTTTTTGTCGGATTTGTATGGCTTTAGGTAGTCTAGGTTTTTTTTTTAAGTTTACTAAGCAATCACTTATTTTGTAGTAAAAAAATAACTAATATACATAATATGATATTAATAGCTATTCGTACTTAGTCCTAACTCAAAAGGTTATGAGTGAGTTCAACCTTTCATTATTTCTCATGCATTATTATTGTTAGAGACAAATCAAAGAAAGTAAGTCTTAATTTATTGTTATCTTGAACCGAAGTGATTCCTTTTCATCTCAATAACAATATATTATGATATGCGACATTGCAACTAATGCGTGCATCTGTTCATTTTTGGCAAGCGATTATAAGCTTTTTAACTAAAATAATAAAGGTTACTCAATCAAAGTTGACATTTCTCAGTAAACCGTATAAACGTATTGTTGTTAAAAAATAAAGAACCAGGTAGTCTCTTTTGTTATGTGACTCTTGTGCAACGAAAGCTGCTATTCGCATTGTACACAATGCCTGATAAATCGCTGATTTAACAATTCTGCAGCTGGAACCAAAAATTTTGGTTGATTTTTTGATAGAAAACAAACATACAATTTTGCTATTTATATTGGCACTATTTTTTGATAAGATTCATCATTGATAGTCAATTTTAAGATAAATTATACGATAAAATTCAATATTTCCTATATAAAATATTCATTTATTCTATTTATATCGACGTCTTAATACGATATTCAATACGTTGTTTTAGACTAGCTGAATATCGTATATAACGATTTAGTACCATTACACGAACATGTAGGTAAATGTCAAGTGATATGGGTCATATAAATTTGTATGGTTCGTGAAACTTTCCTATAAGGATTTCTTTTTCACGTTAAGTATTTGAACATCGGTTATGGGTAAAATTCTCTCCTGGAGGCATTTTTTTATTTTATTTTTATTGTTGTGATATAAAAAAGAGCAGGTTTTGCCTATAAATATGCGGAATATCATGGAATAGATTGCTGCTGTGCTAAATGCTCATACATTTTAGATTAAAAGCGTGAAAAAAATCTAACATTAATTTTATAAGGTAACGAAAATAATGATAAAATTGACGCAAAAAAACTTATTATTCTAGGACATACGTCATCACATAATGTTTTTTACTACGACTCTACAATATACGTAGTCACTTAGAATAGTATATTCGATAAATATGCTTAAATTATAGATATAAATATAATAATCTCGTTTAAATTTAAACATAAAATTTCATAATTACTTTACCTTACAAGCAAAACTAAACGTTTTTTTTAATTAATGGTAAATTAAGATTCCTGCGTTTTTTTAACGTAAAACACTTTCATCTCAAAGCGTCTTGCAATATAATATGAATATTCTTTGCGTTTCAAAACAATCCTTAGTAATTAGAGGGCGAAGAGAGATTTTGCGTGGAGCGAAGGCGGGGATCGTCGCGCTCCCTCATACTCCCTCGCGGTGACTCATTCAAACTTTGCACCGCTACCATTGGTTTTCGACTCAATTACCGTATAGTGCAACAAAATTCAAAGAAACAATAACAAACGTACATTATAGTTTGGTTTTATAATTTAAAATTTTGTTAACATAATGTCATTATTACTAATGTTTTTTTTTCTAAATGGTGCTTAAATATATATGTACATTATATGAGTCACTTAGCGTAATTGCAAATGAAAATAAAATAAATTTTAAAAGACTGAACATCCCATCCTACGTAATTAATACCATACCTATCTATAATCCTTTTTATCATCTTTCGTTATCAATAACTTGAATATAATTGAAAGTTTCATATGTCGAGTACGTCGCACGCGCTTTTATTCTATTGAAATCAGTTTATTTAGAGGTACAACGATGCGGGTATCCATCTTTTGAAGCCAGTATCACCGAAAAACGTAAAATACGACCGAAATTTAAATACGTATAAATATGTTCATCAATATATTTAAAAAAGATAGTTTCTTTTTGCTTTTACGCGTAAAAATTATTATTCATAAGTAAATTTAGCAGCTTGATACCACTAAAAATACTTTAAAACTGATTATATAGACGTGTATTGGTTATAATTTAAGTAAATATGCATTATTTATTTGAAACGAAGCAATCTGTCGACTTTCACCCAGTCTACGTCTTAATTTATGTTACCTTATTGTTGAACGCCAACCAGCACTTATAGTTTCGTGGTGATTCTGAAAATAACTATGTTAATCTTACCTGTAACAAAGAAAATGTCTAATAATATTTATATATAGATTCAACTAAAACATATACCTAAAGAATTACTAGCAGTCTGTATTCCGTAGTGGTAATGCCTAATCAAAAATTAAAATTAAATAAATATTCTTATTAATTTCAAATTAAATATTATAATCGATATTGCTTTCATATTAAATATTTATCCACTAACTATTTAGGTAAAACACAAAATCGTAACGTAATATATTGTTAATAATATTTATCGATTTCGGTTTAATGTTGTAACTACTATACAAGTATACAAGTGTATACAAGTTTTTAACGATTTATCGTTAAAAACTTGTATATTTGATGGAGGCGATGATTGTAATTTGAATCGTATACATCTAACCACAATACTAGACGCATTGATTTAAATCGTGATCAGTAAACGATTATCGTGTCTTTAACATGTAAGAGCTACATTTAAAGTCACTTATTAGTTTGTCTATATTACTACAATACAATAGTTTAAATAAAAATTACCTAACTTTTATTTTTATTTCTTAATTTTTATCTCTATTTTAGTCCGGAAGAAGATATACGGTCCAATGATATTAAAATATAGTACTCTCTTAGATTCTAATGCGTGTGCAAATTTGTAAGCGAATCGTAGTATAGGAAATGAGTGAATTAAAGTTGTAAAATCTCTTATTTAGACATAAGTGAAGTTAACAATACGTTTCTAATATAGCAACAAGTTAACATTTTTTTTGTTTTATCAGCTTCACGCTGTATCCTGCATGTAGCAGGGTATGCAGATGGAGCCCTGTTGTTTAGACGTTCCGCTGCCCATATTCCGCCAAATACTGGAAGCATTGCGTGTTGAGTGGTGGAACTCAACGCCGCGATTTGTCGCGACACCAGAGCGAAGAAATAAAAATATTAAATATTTATTTTCCTCCAGTGGCAATCGAACCCACTACCTGTCGCGTTTACAATAACACGCTTGTGCCGCTTCGCCACGACTGGCCTAGTATTTAATATTAATCAAGAATAATGAAGTCGATATAACTGATTTAACATTTTAAGGCACGCGCTTTTTACTGGATTAATGGAACAATACGATAAATCCATCGACGGAGGCAGCTGACATGCAGACATGTGGTGCCTACTTCCAGGCAGCTGCGTCAAAGGTTAGGATGGCTGACAACCAGAAAAGTCATCATTTTTCTTATTGAACTATTAGTTTTTTTTAATAATTTAGTTTTTATTATATTCAATTATTAAATTATTATAAAATAAAAATAGTATTTATTAAAATTAATGAATATAAATTGTATGAAGTATATATTGTTCTGACATTTGAAGGTAAAGAAAAGGCAAAAGACAGCGGAGTAAAAATTTTCATTAACTATAAAAAGGAAGTAACAAAAACTTTTCACTTAGTGTGATTGCTTTCTTAAAGTTTTTTCTTTTCCCGACGTCAACTTGTCAAGAAATACTTAGTTTTTTTTGTTTAAAAACTAAATTATGAGAATCGAAATAATTAGAAGTTTGCATTATTTTTCATGAAATACAATGTTATATCATTAATACTAAAATCATTACATTATGTAGAAGTCATCGTTGCCCACAACATTACTCTTGTGGGTCCTTAAATCGTGAAATTTAAAATCGTGTTTTACTTCTACTACTTTACTACCTACATGCCATATTGTAACTTTTTTACTGTAGTAATTTAGGCTGTGAAACAGTTTCACATATACATACACTCATAGGCAAAGCAAATTAATGAAAAAATATAGATAGATATACTTTACGATATTTACTAGATGCAAATTCAAACATAAGAAAAATAATAGCATTCATATGTATATAAAAATTAAGAAAAAAAAACAATTTTCACATTAAAACCTAATATTCTAAATTGTAAGGTTTACAATAAAAAATTGTTTCAACTGTGAAAATAGAAGGTACTATCGGTAACAATTTATGAAGGTGCATGCTAACTTGCGCCGACACTATGCAACTTAATTGATAGCATAGAAGATTATTTCACACGAATCCATTAACGAGGAAAGATATCCCATATCTTTTGTAAACGTGACGTTTGTACTATGGAATTTTTGTATTGAGAAATAGACTCCATTATCTATATAATAGATTTATAAAGTTGTTTCTAAAATATAGTATATATTGAGTTAAACAAGTCTTGAAATATTTCTCTATCTATTTATTCAATTATCAGCTTCACGCTGTATCCCGCACACAGCAGGGTAGGCAGAGGGAACGTAGTTTTAAGACACTCTGTTCCCCACTTTCTGCCGAATTCTGGAGGCATTGCGTGTTGAGTGGCAGAACTCAACGCCGCGCTTAGCCTTGACACCAGAGCGAAGAAATGGAAATATAAATTTAAGTAAATATTTCATCTCCTTGAGTGGGGATCGAACCCACAACCAGTCGGTTTTACAGTCACACTTCGTGCCGCTGCGCCACGACCGGCCTCAATTATTCAATAATCGACAATATAAAATTGATATAACAAAACGGTATGGCTAAAACTTATCTAGATCATTTAATATTTGATTTAAAAATGTTAAACTTGCTTAGGTACGCTGACCGTTTGTTGTTTAGACATGTCTGCAATGGAAATAATAGAATATTTTAATAACTTGCCGACTTATATTGGCATCTATTTATAGATAGTATAATTTTATAGACAGTTGCAGGTAGGTATGTCTGAACTATTTAATGATAGTCTAGTATATAATTATATTGGTAAAGTTCATCAAACTTTACCAATATAATTACAATAAAATGAAAACATTTTTAATATATTAATGATATATTTTTTTTATTTTAACTTTAAAAAAACATATAAACTTGTGGTTAAAAATTTCATAATGTGAAGTTGATATCTAAACATAAGGTTTCAAAATACGGTCGGCCTTAGAAGAGTCTACCTGGATGTAGTATAAAAAACGGGTCATCGAACTCAATGCAACAGCTGCTCCAATTCAAAATGGCGGCATTATGTCAAAAATTAATAAATGCACGCCGGTTTCATATGAATTGAATTGAGATTTTATGCATCGTGGCTTGCATTTTTATGAATTAACACAACGTGTTTGTAATTAATTATTAAAAAATATATGTTCAATTTAAATTGTACTTCATGTGCATTATTTATTATATTTAGGTTTATCGTCTTTATTGAAGCGATGTACCCGCGCTATATTTCGTTATAACATACAATAATTCAAAATTACTTTCTAATACTTTTAGGAATATGTATATAAAGTTTTATGATAATCAGTTGATTCGTTTTGGTGTGAACGTAAAAAACAAACTTAGAGTCACATTTATAATATTAAGTATGACGATATGATAGTTTAGGTTGCCCATAATCATGATCAAAACACACAAGACAAGACAACAAGACAATGGTAAGTTCGATTTGGAATGTGTTTTATGTACGTAAAATTCACTGTATCTGTACATATGTGTGTTGAACCAAATATATGACCAAAACTGTGTCAAAATTCTGTTTTAAAAAAGAGTTTGTTTGGAATTTTGTATCATAATAATTATTATATTTTTATAATATTGAAACTATTAAACAACAACTTGAGGCTAGTCGTGGCGCAGCGGCACGAGGTGTGACTGAAAATCGACTGGTTGTGGGTTCGATCCCCACTCGAGGAGATGAAATATTTATTATATCAGCTTCACGCTGATATCTGGTGATATATAATATTTATTTAAATTTATATTTCCATTTCTTCGCTCTGGTGTCGAGGTTAAGCGCAGCGTTGAGTTCTGCTACTCAACACGCAATGCCTCCAGAATTCAGCAGAAAGTGGGGAACGGAGTGTCTTACCGCTAGGTTCCCTCTGCCTACCCTGCTGTGTCCGGGATACACTGTGAAGCTGATTAAACAACTATGTAGTGGATAAAAATATAAAATGTGCTTGTTATTTAATATAACATACATTACTTCACTTTGTAATTATAATCAAATAGGAGCGAATATACCATAATTTCACAATTTATTTCACAAGTTGATGACATATCTGTCACAACAACAACAACCGCAACATATGGTGCCATACAATTGATATGCGTGCCTAAGTTACCTATTGTATTGTATAATTTTAATTATCTGTTTAGTTCCTATGTGAATATAATTTTTTATCTGTTGAATTTTACAACATGCTAATTTCTTAATTCACGCTTGACCGATTTAAGGGTTGAACGGGAAAATATAATAATACGACAAAAGTAAGTACTTATTAACAAATAACATAAGCATATTTCAATTTCAAATAATTGAAACGTAATAACAAAATTAATAATAATTCTCGGCCGTCAACATTTTCTCATAGCTTTTTATGAATGAAGAAAAAAAGTAAAACTAGGCATAAATCAAATAAAGGTGTCTCCGTATAGCGTTACAATGTTTGAGCGAGGCGCGGCGGAAGCGCGGAACCGGAGCTGCACCATAAATTATACTTTACTGTTCCCGCCGGGATCCGGTTACGTTGGATTATTACGATTATCGCTTCTCGATTGTGATTATCGGTGAGAACTGCCACGCTTCAGGTCTGCTCTGATTTAGCGCTCATATGAAGTATTTTCCTAATTATGTTACGAAACTTTGAAAAGTTTATGCTTAGAAGCTTTTTGGACAAGTTTAATTTTAAATATTTTCAGTATTACCTTAATTGCTGGTTGGTAATACAAGTATTAGGTACTAGATAGGTGGTGTAAAAGTTTGCCCCTTAAATTAAAAAAAATTGTATTTTTTTATTCTTTTTCTTATATTTTTTATATTATTGCAGCGGATTAAAAGGATAGGTACAGCCAAATTGTACTCGAACTAAAAAGATTATGAAATCATTTTAGTTTCTTACTTTAGGCAGCACAATGAATGCCTTCGATGAGATAGATGTTCTATTTTTTATTTTATAATCTGTTCTCAATTTAACGTTTAAATGAATAATAATATGAATATTTGCTTATTTCAAAATCTAAAGAAATATTTATTTTTCAATGTTTTTTTATTATTACTTGCCTAACGGAGTGTAAAACACACTATCTTTCGTCAATTTAGAATAATGACAGTTTATTTACTATTTAATATTTTAACTATTCATATACAATAACATATTTCGTAAAATAAATCTTAAATATAATACATAAACAAATAAGTTACACAAGTACTAGGCACAAAACGTTTTCAACGATCACAATAAGCATCATAAAAAACATCGACATACGAAATTACTCTCATTTAGTAATTAGCACTTCATCAGGCTTCATTAGAGTATTTTATTTACCTCAATTGCGTGCCCTCCTCTCCCTTACCCTACATCGCTGTATAAAACTGCAATCACCTATCACTCACGATGCTAAGTAAGCCCTAACCAGCCTTATCTGACCTTCCTCGTCTCCTGCTTACTTAGAAGATTGGTTAAACAAGAGGGTGGAACACGAAGATACAGGGCTCGAGTGTGAATGGTGAAAACTGAAGGGGCAAAAGGCTTGAAGCTGGGAGGTCGTTAGCCTAGCTTTGATTGTTCGATGAGTACAGCAATAAGTCACTTGTTGACGTAAATAAACGGGAAGTTTACTAGTGAAGAGAATTAAAAATATAATCCAGATAATATATATTTATAATAATAATGTTAGTAAGATAAGTAGGCGTATTTTATTATGAAAAAGTTTACTTTATAGTAGTGCCATTAGAACTTGTATGTTAATCCGTGTTGTAAATTGAAAACCGTTTCGTTTGACGATATGCTAGTAAACGATGTATGATGGGGACGCCTATATTTACTAGGAAATAGAATATTCTTTGAAATGCGTGTACGAGTTGAAACATAAAAGGCTGTTCACGTAAGAATCGTATGTATTTGCTTTTCCCCGTTCGCCCCCTATATACCTCTTGTAAAGTAGGCAGTGCGTTCACTAGGTTATGCGTTCCCCCTTCGACTTCTAGCCAGTACATAGGGCATTGCTTAGTTTTACATAGTAAATAAACTATCTTTAACCCTTGCTCTCATTACCTGGATCGCCCGAGGTAAACGGTTAAATAACATCTTATACGTACTGCTCAGGAGAAACGGGATGAAAAGGAATATATCTCGGTCTTTAAACTCATGTACGATAAATGTATATATTTCTAAGCGCATCACATACTTAAAGTATGTACCTAAGGCTGAGTGAACGTTCCAAGTGAATTCTTGTTTTTCTTTAATTATGATTAACATGAGTTTTACAAAAAAGAAAATAATGCCAATAATAATAAACTATACTCAATGAAAAACAAAAAATATGTAAGTTTTTTTTATATTGTCTTTAATATAATTTTAGATGTTAGTTAAAATATTTATCATAAGTAGTAATAGATAATACAGACGTTTTTTAAAACGCAGTTTTACTTCACCATAGCAATCAAAAACCATGTTTTTCAAGATTAATATAAAAACAATATTTATTAGTATGCAAAACACGACTGGTATTGTTAAGCTGTGCTATAAATCTCTTTGTCAATTTTATAAATCGTTCTCTGAAAAATTGTGTTTGCCGAGATAAAATATACTTTCGTAGACGACAAGTACGTATACTTTATAACAGTATTTAATTTTTTTTTATAAATTAAAATTATTATTATTTAATCTAATTATTTTTTTAAGTTACAAAATAATAATTTAAACTAATAAATCAGTTATGAATACCGTATCGAATCGAAATACATGTTTATATGACACAATTCGAGGCGTAGGTCAGCAGATGTGGGTTAGGCGTTCACTGGGGGCGGAGCGTCTAGCACATAGCTAGTACATAAGCTAGAAAGAAATTCTCAGTTTCCTGTAGGAAAATGTGTTTATGTATGTACTGTAGCTTATGGTACTCCAGCTTTAGAGTTGTAGAGTTACAATTGCCATTAAAAGTTGCTGCGTGAAGGGAAATATGAAATTATTTTATATATTTTCTTATATTTTTGTTTTATTTATTTGAATGGTTTTATTTAATAAGAAAAACGTTGGAGGAGTGAGTATGTTAAGTGTTATAACGGCATATTAATTATAACAACATGATTACAGAGAGAAAAAAGATAAATAATATTGAAAATGTTGACTACGAAAAAAAAAACATAATTGGGAGATCAGATTCAAACTACCAATATTAATCATTTAATTAAAAAAAAATCTTTTATATATACTAGATACATACATAAATATAATAATGATTAAGCAAAAAAAAAAAAGAATATAGTAAAGAATATTATTTTACATCATATTGTAACATTTAATTGATATATACGAAATATTCACATTCATAATTTAGAGATTGCGATCAGATTTCGATTATAAAATATTCTTAATTTCAAAAATAATACTTCGAATACTAACTACTAAGAATCATAAATTGACATAATCAATATTTTCATAAACTACTATTAAATGAATTTAAACGAACACTACTATATATGTAGTAATAAAGCAAAATTCCATCAAAACAATAGCTCTCATAGCACATAGCAGGCATAGATGTTCTAAGGACAGAATTAGATATCGGGGGTGAGGCGTTCACGCTGCATGCCCCCGACGCGTGCCTGTGGGGTGCCTCTAATGAACTGGATGAACTAGAAGTTGCGTAGAGACCTGTGCCTAGACCGCGTCACGTATGTCAACTTTAATGTTACTTTACTTGGTATTTTTATGCTAAAGCTTTCTTGCTACGCGATGACATTAAAAAATTAAAAGCTCTCACGTAGGTTTTTTGTTTCGTGTAGGTAAGTTCTTTGTTTTTTTTTTAGGTTTTATTTTTTTTACAGCATAAAATATGTGACCTCATTAATTAAAATTATAATTGAAAAAAGAAAAATAAAATTAAGAGTCTGTTTCGAAAAGTCAATTAAGAATACGTATATCAACGAAAAAAAATGAAATTGACGCGTTAAGTGTTAAGAAGCTATACTGAAACATATTATTTGTACGTTAGTCGTATTTTATACTTTGTATGTGAAAATAAAATAAAACCAACAAAAAAATGCTTAAATTATCTAATAATAAATAATTGGTTCAACCTTCAACTAAATAATTATAAAAATATTATATCGTACGTTTACTATATGAAACTTCAAACATAGTCATAAAGCACGTTCACTTTAAAGGAAAATATTTTTTTAAATATGTGTTAAAAGTACTTGAAGCTACATTAGAATAGTTAGAGCCCGGGGCGCGGAACTGCGTATGCGTGGCCACGCGCGATTTTACCACCGCATTGCGTCTGAACGCATCGTTTGCTTCCACCGCTTTACTTAATGGCAAGAGGTCGTGTTCATCCACACGTAATGCACCAAAAATAATTATAATTAATTATTTATTTATTGTGTCGTATAAAACGGAAAATTATAATAATAACAACTTTAATCATAATATATAATGCCTATGGCTTTTCTAAAAGTTAGTAATGGAGAAAAAGCTTTTATAAAACTAAAAATTGAAAATAAATGTATTTTTAAGTATAAAACGATGTCGTTTGATCCAATCCTTTAATTTACACGGTCAGTTCTAATAAAATATTACGCAATATGAAATTTCAAAGAGTAATATGATAAATAAAACGCAGCATTTGTATAGTTCTGAATGCGTAGTAGGGGTGCATCAACGCACCCCTCACGCACTTACGCACACTTGTACACACAGTGCACCTATATTATGAAACTGGGACGCGATTGGTCGAGATCTTTCTATGTATGTGTACCTGTTTCGTGTAGAAAGGAGGTCGTATAGATAGAGTTATTTATGTCTAGGCTATATGAATTAGTTGCGTGCATTGGGGTAGTCTTCGCTAGGAAAAAGTATTGATTTGTTGTTCGTTGGAAGAGTTTTGTTGAGCTTTCGCAATTTTAAGATTACTTGAGATTTTTTGAAGTTAAACGTACGTACGTACAAGTTAATATTTTTGAATTGTTAAAACAGGACTGATACGTAAACCCGTTTGAGAAGATTGATTGTCCGTACCCTTCTTTTTAATATATAAAGAATTCCATTATAAATGTTTTAAATTATAATCGAATAACAATGTCTCATGTCCAACGAACGTGCTTTGTGAGACTGTTTTCAATAAAACTAGTTATATTCTTTAGATCATACCTCATTTGGTTTTTGTAATGTCATAAAAAAGTACGCCACAGAATAAAAACACATTTATAAAATAATATATAAAGTAAATATTAACTATCTTTATATTTTAAAAAAAACTTTAAAAAAAACATAACTAAAAGCTTAATACAAAATTGAACATCAATAATAAATATTTCCACGTACAAGTACATTAAAAATTCATTTCAATTAAAATCTTCACTTGTCAGTAATAAAAAGTTTAAAACGTACTCGACCTACAGTAAAAAAAGATGTTGATTACACAACCTTTATTAAGAAAGCAAGATGCATCATTAACGCGTCGATCTGCCCGTTACATCAGCTGATAGCACAAAAACCTTAACCATCTGCCGGCCCATGAATCACCGGCCCTTGGCGCGTGCCAAAAAAAAACAACTCAACCGTTATATCCGTGGGTCCACCCACGTGGCAGGACCCCTGTTTGTAAAATCGATTTTTTTTCGTGCCACGATATTGCGATTTTTTTCTTCATTTATCATCTGTGTTACTCTTTGGCGGGAATTTTGTTTGAACTGTCAATGTGTTATAAAATAGTGTTGATTTCATATTACTTATGATATCAAATCAATGTTTTTTAATAACATTTAATTCTAATTTATTATAATACGACATTTAAAACATGAATAAAATGACAATCATATTGATTTAATATACTATTATTTGGTAGAACAAAGCATTACAAAACGTCATAAAATAAGAGTAAGTATTCTTTATAAGTAATATTTATGTTTATTAGTATTTGATTGTAGCAGTCTAAGGAATCATAAAACTATACAAGTAAGGCCCGAGCAATATTATTCTCATAAATATCAACGACCTAGACATAATGTTATTAGCGCAAAGCAATTGGGGTATCTTACAAAATAATGTTCTGTTAATAAATTTACTTTAATTTCAAGATGTCGCGACAGTATTCATTTTCATTATTTTAGGTGCAAAAAAAGGTTGTCGATTAAAGTAAACAATCTACAAAACAAAAAAGCCATTAAAACCTGCGATAAAAGCAGTGGATTTGTAACAAAGTTTGTCAGTAATGTTTATTGCTATATTGTTCGTGAAGTTCTAACAGGAAAAGCGAGAATTCATTGGTTTTTATTTAGTTAAGACTATTTTCTGTTGACCTAAATTTTGTTCAACGTATTTAAAAGTTTCAGCAGGCATATTTGTGCAATATTAGCGAATAATATATTAAACAACAAAATACTTAAAACTTTAAAATGGGAAAGGCGTGTTCATTCAATAGTAACGAAACATGCTGACACTTAAGCTTAAAGATTTTTAATCACAAGCATGTTGATAAAAAAGATTATAATTTTATATAAAGTGTACACAATTGTAACATCTGCCTGATACAAAAACACTAACAAAAAGGCACCTTTGGTCGACAATAGGTAGGAACGGCCTATGATAAAGATCCTAGAGGTGTATCCACTGCATCGATTTTGATTGGAGCGCGCGCGCAGCTGGTGAGCACATTGCGCGACTCGTGCGCACAGATAATGTGGGCGACATATGAACCATAATATAAATAATCTTGTGAGGTTTTACTAAACTTGAAAAAAAAGACGGTAACGGACGTCACAGCTTGTTTAAATAAGATTTACTTAGTTCCTGTGACGATGTTATAGAAAAACACCGATCGATATATATGTAGTTATTATTAATTTCTCTATTAATTATTATTATGTCAATATTATTGAATAATATGTCAACGCCTACATATGTTACTATTTTTAAATATTTTTCTTTATCTGCTTTCTATAGTTAGTCAATTATAAATGTCTATTTTTCTGGTGTAAAATTCTGTGCACTGAAAGATGTAACTAACAAGCTATATAATTACAAAAACTAGCTATATATTAGTACAGTACTAGTTATATGACTAGTTTTGGAAAATATGCAAAGATATAAATAAATTTTAAGCATGCTGGAAATTTAATAAACAATTTAAGTTAAGTTCCTTAAATACTGAATTTGCATACAGCGTGTGATATGAAGAATCGTTGAGAAAATGAATGATTGATTGAAATAAGATGTCATAATTTCTAACAATATTATATTATCTGTCCCCAAATTCATTAATTACCTAAACTCATAAATAATTCTTCATTTAATAGTCATAGAATCCACATAAATTGATGTCATTATAATGAGAACACTAGTAAAAACGTCAGGCACAGCATAATTGCTTCAGAAGGCTTTAAATAAAGGTGAACAGAACAGGGAATGTCTCCCTTCTCTCCCTGGCTCAGCTTTACGGCGGTTGTTATAAAACTAATTTGCTAAGTTTAAGTTACTTTGCAGCCCTTAACTTATAATCGTAAATTAAGTCAAGTAGGTTTCTTCTCTCAAGTTTCTACCGAAAGTTTTCCTTCGGAATCTGCTCAATATTAATTATTATACTTTTTCGTTCTTTTTATTAAAATAGTTTTATTTCTATTGTCGTTTTTTTTGTAAACATTAAAAACGTTACCCAAAAATTGTTCTAAAATATCTCCAAAGTTTATAAATATGTACAACAAAGTTTATAACCATTAGGTAGGTATAGCGTTAATTAATTTACAAAGCAATTTAGTTCCTAATATCCACTTTACACGTATCGTTCTTTCTTTACGTATCGATTTCTTCAGATGTGTATATATGAAATGTTACAATTAAAACGTAACAGGTAAAATTGATATAACGATTTATATATTTCAGCCGAAATACGATTGTCAGAAGCAACTAAGTTTAGTGTGCGTCTTTTGGACGTCTAATTTGTAGTTATATAAAATAAATTAATACAACCTTTCTTTATAATTATAATACATCCGAATGAAATAAAATAAATAATTTCTAATATACATTGCATTTGTATTTTTGGACCATTACTCGATTGTGTTCACTTGGAAAATTACATTTACTCTAAAACTAAAATATCACGCCACTAACGCTACCATTATCACAATATCAATTTCAGAAAAAAAAATAACGCGAAAAGAGATTGCCTACGATTTTTCATGGGCTATTAACTTTGCAGTTGTTTTTATTACAGTTTTATGGTAATCACCAGTCTTTGTTTTGAATTTCGAATCGGAAAAATATACTTTCAACTCTGTCGCTAAATAAATATCCCTGATAATTTCAAATCAACTTTTTTCCTGGTGTATGATTTAGGTATTATATTGACCTATACATTGATTTTCATTTGGAAAATAAACGGACGATCGTTTTGCTTAAAACAAAATATTACAATAGCTGTTAATAATATAATATTTGTGAAGACGTCCGTACATACTTTATATGTATATACAGGTTATAAAGTGAGACACATTGCTTCCGCCATTTTACAAAGACCGCGAAACCGACAACTCAAAACAAGATGGCGTTAATCTATGCAGACGAATAAATTAATGTAAATTGCGCCTCGTAAATAAGTCATACAAAGTGTTTGCGTCATTCACAAATCGATTCAGTTTTTTCAGTTGACTTCACAACGTATTAACGACTACTTACTTTTTAATATCACCTGCATTATTTTTTTTGGGAAACGTCGATTTACGCCTAAATTAATCTATTTTTTACGTCATTATTAAACATGTTTATTAATTATCATGGATAGACTTAGAGAAATTAAAAATATCTTAATAAAAAATAAATTAATACGTAACTTGAAAGGCAGAATAATCTTTACAATATTACAGATAATAATATTAAAATTCTCACCTTCTTCTCCGTCAACTTCTCGCACCGACGCTGCTTGCATATTTGATGGGACTTGTCGTTGCGGCATGGTGCACAATCGCCGCAGTTGTCTTTCCTTTGGCATCCGATGCATTCGCCACATCTCTTTCTTTTCTTCTTTGTCTGTGACGGGAAGTACTAGAATTGAGTCAATTTGTTTGTCTAATTTCTGATTAAATTGATATATTGTAAATTTTATACAACATAATATTTTGGTGTTACAAGTATGTTACAAAGATAGTAGATACGGATACTCCACAGTGCCCGTATAAAGCAGTCAGTTGGATGGTAGACCTAACATTAATGACAGACATTATTAATAGACTAAGTAAACAAAAGCGTAAATGTAGCGTACATTGATTGTGAATAGAGTATCAATTCACAACTTAAGCTATTCTACTAACTCAATTAGAATTAAATTGTGGTTAGAATTTTTATCATCAGAGCTACGGTAAAATTCTTATAAATTGTCTAGCCAGAAGGTTTTGGAGTTACAGTAAATAGCTTATATCCAAAAGCAGATAGGCTGTAAATGCAATAGACTATAGGGGTGCTTCAGTTGAGCATACTGTTAGTTGGTTATTTTTAGAGTTCTGTAAAAGGAGAAAAACGAAATCCTTACAGAATCACTTAGTTTTTCGTCTGTCTGTGGGTCACGACCATTTATCCCGAGATAGCGTCGAGTAATCGTGATTAAAATAATATCAAATATTCAGATCCACAGTCCTTTAGAACACAGAAAAAATTAAGCTTCTAAGAGAACGCAATCAAAAGCATTTATGCATCGTTTTTGCTGCATTTTGTATGAAATTGTCTGGGTAATCAAAACCTTTTATTGTTTTTCTCGTGGACCTTTTAGCTATGAAGTTTGGCACGAAATGTGAAATTTTGTTGTTATTTCATGGAAAAATATAATCACAAACTCATTATATTTGTAGTTCATGTCATAGAAAATGAGTGAATTAAGTTTTTCAACTATATTCGCCGCGTAAGCAAAACCTATACAGTATTTCCAGTAGCTCTACAATTATGAAATTTGGCAAGATATGAGAACTTGCAGTACAAATAAAGGAGAAATCCGAAAAACGGAAATTTATGTTTATATTAAGTTTAAAACTATTACAAATGTATAATTGTAATTAATTTCATACAAAATGAGTTCATACTCGTGCAAACTTAAGTTAGTCAACTTTTATTAGTACTCTACATTGACCTACGATCTTAAAATTGGCACGGAATCCTCGGTGGGCGAGTCTGACCCGTACTTGTTCGGTTTTTTTAGTAATACGAATAATAAATTCATTATTCTATGTCAGAATAAAAAAATCCTAGATGTTAAGAGTTATAGAGTGTAATTGAATGTATAGAAAAATAGAGAAACTGATTAATTTTGACATGTTCAAACGGTTTGTTCTCAATATTTGATTTGTGTGTATACATCCGTACAGACACAAAGATTGCAATTATCCTCAGAGTCAGACAACAATTTCGGCGCATTCTGAGCTCGCTAATGACTCGTCTGGCTCGCGTCATGCGCCTGCGCTCGATCGTGACGGCGACGATATCGATCTTTGTTAACGTTTATATTGAATTATAGTGTTAAAGCTCTATTGAGACATCATCTCTGATTTATGTAATTTGATAAATCATACGTATATATTAGTAAAAGAAATTATAAGTATAATTTTAGAAAGTTTTACAAATTAATATTACAAGTCTTTTTATATAATAATAAATATTAATTTATATCATTGTCATATGTTTCGGTGGAGGTAAAATTATTGGTTTGAAGCTCACCGTGTTAGGTATTTTAATGTTTCTCAAGTCAAGTTGGATGAAGTTTGGGTGCCAATGTAGTGAAAATTAGCACGCATTAGAAAAGTATTTAGAGGGATTAAGCCTAATGGGGCGAACAAAATTTGTTACTACTACTACTGCACTATCACTACTACGGTACTAATAGCATACACTCTTGTAGCCAGAGTGAATTAATTGTTAAGATATTCTGTTATCCACGAGAAATTTGATTTAAATCATATATTTATTCTGAATAATTATACGTTCGTATTTACAGTCAGTGTCAGTCTCATCAGTGATGGCGCACATCACGATTTCACATTTTATTTATAAATCATTTTATGTTTGAGCAAACATATTATAAACTTATTGCACTTATTCCATAGTTATCTATAAACAAGGCGGAATGAACTTATAACCATAAAAATTATATACAGCTGTGATGCGAAGCCGCCATTTTATCCATGTTACTATCGCGATTGAAATCGCTCGATTGTTCCCGACAAACAGCTGACGCGTTATAAAAAAGGGAATTTGTTTTTACATACAATAATATAAAAGTTTAGTAATTTAAAATTTTATGTATTTTTACTTTTTTTGTATTTTACTTTAAAGTTACGTGTGCCATAAAACTTAGTTAAATTGTAAAATATTTTCAATTCATTTTCTTTCAACTACCGGCACATCCGTTTATATTTTCAAATTCTAACACCTTTGCTCTACGACAGATGTGAAGTTACTCAATAAACAATATTCTAATTGAACCAGTTTGCACCATATATGCATTTTTGCATTTTTAACGCATTAATCTATGGGCCTAACCTTAAACTTAACGATTTAAGTTTAAATACCAACAAGCTTAGTTTTGCAACTTTTATATAGAATGTAATAATTGAAAAATAAAATACAAATGTCACATTTTCTATAACTTGACATTAGCTTTTTAGTCATTTTACAGTTTAGTTTAACTAGAAACATTTATTATTATTTTTTATACAATACGGAATATTTATTATCTCTTAGTTTAATATATAAAATGTTAAATATCTATCATTCATCGTTCCTTTCCTGTTATGAGTTCAGTTTCTAGGAAACTTCGGTTTTCCCAGCTTGACTCATTCGTACTACTCAAAGCTATTGTAATATCGTTTGTAATACCGAAAAATGAAAGCCTCCCTCTGGAGAATTATTAAAGACGTTGGTAAAATTTTAACCAAGGAATGTTATACATTAAGAAAATATCATATATATTCCACTGTTATACATAAATATCTATATGCAATATAATTGGTACTGTCGAGTAATTACTAAATTCTTAGTCTTTTATATATAAGTGTTTACAGCCATAAAAAATAATAGACTGACGTGAAAATTTGATATAACTGAATAGCCTAACAGTATTGTCATTATTAAATTTTAAATTTGTGATTACCATATGCGTGCTGCTAATGAGGTGCTCGATAAAATCTTTATATAAAATACAACGCAATTGTATTACTATTAAACATTAAAACACGTTATAATCAGACGAAATGTATACATTTAGTAATATAATGTGAATATTGATTTCTCTACGAAAATATCTTGTTTTTCTTTTTTATTTGTTTTCTTAAACAATTGATACGGTGCCAGTATTATTTTGTTAACACACACATGTAACTTAGATTATTACTTTTTAGAATAGAACCTAGAATTGAGACGTATTTAATCGTATGATTAACAAATTTTTATGTTATTTTAAAATATACATAAATATATCTATTCTATCCATCCTGACTCCTCCACCCAGAAATATACGAGGGGCTCGCCAAAAGTAAGGTTCCCTATTTTGTAATTCGGCTTCGGAGCGCGGGAAAAATTTGAAACTTGGCGGGATATTCCGCTAGGATGTGGTGGCCACACTGATTTTTGGAGGGAAGTGATCCGATAACCTGGTCGACCGTATCAGTCTTGTAAACATGTCGAGTGCAACCCCATCCGTGTCCGCCTCTGAACTGAGAGCAATAATTCGTTTTTTCACGTTAAAAG
>JAATLQ010029041.1:0-19674 GCA_013421005.1 Heliconius erato x Heliconius himera | reverse complement strand
TGCAAATATTTCTCAAATTAATCATGTAAACTAAATATAAATATTGATGGATTTTTCATCCTAGCTTTGGTAACGAGGCAGAAGACGGTGTTGAGTTCCGCCATTCGCCACGCAATGCCTCAAGAAACTGAGGTGTTAATGGGAACGAAGTGTTTTAACACTAAGTTCCTAGGTTACCTCTGCCAACCCCCGATGTTCCGAATAAAGCGTGAAGCTAAAATAAATATATATTTATGAAAGAAAACTTTTCTGTTACTTACAACCTCCAAAATGAGAATTTCGAAATTCCTAAAGAACGAAAAATGGCAGAATTTAATTGTATTGTCGAAGTGGAAGTTACTTTCTTATAACATTATGAAATGTCCAACATAGTACTAAAAGGATAGATTTAAAGTGACATAATTTGTTTCATTCAATTTTTTTTGCAAAAATTCTAATAACAATGGATTTTGCCTACCTACAATTATAGTTCTAGAATTCCTAGAAGTAAGAAATTCTAATAAAAGTAACATAAATGTTCATTCCCACAATCTATTACGATGTTTGTGAATATTTAAAAGCGTAGGCAGTCTATAAATTCAGTCAGCCTTTGAATAAGTCATTTAGCCCTTAGCCCATTGTGTTTCTTGAAAATCAAACGTTAGTTCTATATACACTATATTTTCATTAAAGTCCATAACGATAAAAGGTATTTGCTACAGAGGGTAGAGTGATCCACATTTAGGAAAACGAATAATTGTATTATTTTAGCTACAAGCTTAATCCCGCATATAAAAAATGAGCAATGGCGAACTGAGTACAACCACGAGCTCTATCACATGTATAATGAACCAAATATAATAAACACTATCAACGTTGGAAGCCTACGATGGGCTGTACATGTGGAGAGAATGAGTGAGTCTAGAACACCTAAATCCTTGTTGAGTAGTGCATCAGATGGACAGAAAAATCAATGCAAACCAAAATTCAGATGGTAGGATGGAGTTGAGCAAATTTAAGAACACTGGGCGTAAAAAATTGAAAGAAGAAAGCAAGGAATAGGGCGGAAAATTCTGTACCAGGCCAAGGCCCACTCGCGGCTGTAGTGCTTTTGATGTTGATTTATCCCACACATATCAGGGTAGCCAGAAACAAGCAGGGGACCTAATGTTAAGACACTTCGTTTCCATTAAGACCCACCCAGTGCACTTTCCGCTGAATTCTGTAGGCATTTCATGTTAAGCGGAAGGACTCAATGTCGCTTTGTCTCGTTACTAAAACGACGAAATAAAAAAATCAAATATTTCACTTTCTCGAGTGAGTGTCAAACCCACAAGTACTCGCGTTTGCATTCGCACGCTAAATTTCATCACGTTAAACATTTGACAGTACAAGATACAGACAGATAAAAGTGCATTATACAATATTTTGAGGATTATCACCCACAACGCCCGTCCCAAACGATAAAAAATTCTCTCATTGAGTATAATTTAATTCGACCACAATTTACATCGATCAATCCATCAACAAAACGGGCACCACAATTCAATTTCATAGTGTTGACAGCTATTTAATTAAAGCTATCATTATTATTCAACCTGCATCATTATATTTTCGCCTCATCATCTTAAAGGATGTACGAAATTAAATTGAGTGCCAAAACGAGTCATTATTTATCTTTCTTATTTTTATTTTGAGAGAAGTTAGTGACAAATCAGCGGCCGGTCAGATCATCAGAGGCCGGTCGTGGCGCAGCAGCACGAGGTGTGACTGCAAAACCGACTGGTTGTGGGTTCGATCCCCACTCGAGGAGATGAAATATTTACTTAAATTTATATTTCCATTTCTTCACTCTGGTGTCGAGGTTAAGCGCGGCGTTGAGTTCTGCCACTCAACACGCAATGCCTCCAGAAATCGGCAGAAAGTGGGGAACCAAGTATCTTAACACTAGGTTCCCTCTGCCTACCCTGCTGTGGGATACAGCGTGAAGCTGATAAAAAAATCTAGATTTTTTATGTGTATTTTTTTTATATCCAAATTTTTGCAAATATTTGCAATCCACCATTTTGTGAGAGTGTCTTAACACTAGGTTCCCTCTGCCTACCCTGCTGTGTGCGGGATACAGCGTGAAGCTATTTTTTTAATTTAGTGACAAATCACTCTACTTTTACAACTTCTTCAGCTCCTACTTCAGTTGTAATTATTATACAAAAGTTTATCTAATATAGGTTTATTAATCGGACTTTATGGATGCCATGAGCATAAGTAGGTGACTCTAAACTTTAGAATTTTCATTTCATCGCTGATGTCGGGGGCTTTAACACTAGGTTCCCTCTACTTCCCATACAATGTGCGGGATAAAGTGTGAAGATGATTTATTTTTTATAGATGTGAGCATATTTTGTTAGGATGTAAAATATGTCGCAGAGTATGAATACGGAACGTCAAGTTATTTGACTTGGGTGTATTCAGAGGATGGCAACACTGTCAGTTGTCAATGTCAATTGTCATCTGTTAGGGAAATCTATCTATATATATATAAGGACTTGTGCTGACTGACTGAGGTAAGACGCACGCAGAGCCGTAACCGCTGATGATAGAAACGTGAAATTTTGGGCAGATGTTTATTTTCATATTCTGGACATCCACTAAAAAGGGAATTTGAAAAATTTTAACCCTAAAGGGATGAAATAGGGGTTAAAAGTTTGTATGGAAAAAAAAAATTAATCTGTATTTCAAATTTTATAAATTTTTATAAAATTTGAAATTCAGACTTTTAAAAATATTTCATTGAACACGTGTTTCATGGTTTTTAAGAATTCACCCCCTTAGGGTTCAAATAAGGGGTTGAAAATTTATATGGAAAAATCTTTAAATTGCCACCGATTTTTATAAAAAATTAAATTCAAATTGTTAAAAATATTTTATTGAACACGTGTTTCGTGGTTTTTTTAGAATTCACCCCTAAGGGTGCAAATAAGCGGGCGAAGCCGCGCGCGCCTACTAGTACTGTTATAATAGTAGGAACGAGCGGTGCGGTGTACATACATAGAATATTATATTTTAGTTTTGTTCATATTATGCGTCAAAGAGAATCCAGTAACGAACCATTCAGTAGTCGATATCGACGTAAAGTCCCATTACTCGCATATAAAGTGAGGAACCAAGTATTTACCGTAGCGTTTGGCGCTCCGTTCGCTCTGACTACCCCGCAAGGGATAAAGCGTGAAGCTAAGTTAAGTTAAGTTAACCAAGTATTTTAACATTTACGGTTTCCATAATATGGTACATAATAAAAAGGGTAGGTAACTGTGTTAGACACCCTATTACACGGGAAACCGCGTGAAACCGTATCTTTTTGAATGAAACTTTGAGAACCTAAGCCTAATCTAAGCTAAAAGTTGTAGAACAAGCATTATCATTTAGAGTTTAGACACTTCCAAATACCTCGACGACGGCCTCCATTAATATAAATAATTAAATTCCCGCCACGCCTGATCAATACCGGGGTAACTCGTAAAGTTACACGGTTTATCGGCGAAGGCGAACACATACATAAATATATGTTGACACTCCATTAAAAGAAGACTAAGGTTTATTGTTAAGTTCTTTTAAGCTTTCCAGCAAGATAAAAAAGCTTTTTGCATTATTTTATCGCGTCAGAGGCGCAGTTTTTACGTGTTTTGTTTAATGAAATGGGTGTAAGTTTAAATTTTGTGTGCTCTTAGATTGTTTAAAGTGCTTTCGAGTATATTATCTATACTAATATAATAAAGCGGAACAGTTCGTTTGTTTGTTTGTTTGTTTGTTTAAACGCTAAGATTTCTGGATCTACTGGTCCGATTTACTTTCTTTTTGTTTTGTTTTGAAAGCTTCATTCTCCATAAGTGCTATAGACTATAAAATAGTTAGTCTTAAATAACGAAATAACAATAGTAAGGAACGCCTTATAATTGCTTTAAAATTGCTTTAAGCGCGAGCGCTGCACATATAGCTTATTATATGCCAGTACGTTGTATGACAAACATATTTAATTTTATTAGATCTAAAATAAGCTCCGCGACGTCATTTATCTATCTCTTATAAATAAATGAATGAGGATAAGACATTCTGTGATAATAAATATTTAAAAATTGTAAGGTGATATTTCATTGATTTTTATTTCACATGTATGTAATATATATATTGAAACTTACGAGCTAAAGTTATTTCATCATCATGGAAATTTAATGTAGATAATCTTCGGCTTTTATAGCATGTAATTTGGACGTATACTTTTCGAGAAAATGTAAAATTAAAATAACTCAACGCTCTTTTCATGATTGAATGTACGAATCTGTTGGCAAATGCAGTATAATAAAAGTATTATAGGTGGTATGCAGGCGAAGCCGCGAATGGGCCGCTAGTTATAATATAATATTAGTAATTATTTTTTTTTTTAATGTCTATATTTTAGAGAAGTTGTATGTTGAGTTAGAGTGAGCATCAAGCAAGAGTCTTCGAGGACATGCGCATCCTTCGTCAGTCGTCTGGGTTGATATCTTTGAATGAGTTATGCGAGGTAAGGCAAAAAGAGCAGAAAGTTGCTTTTGTCGCATGGTACACCCGGCTACGCGAAGAGCGATATGCTCGTAAACGTGTCGTTAAGGCAATCTTAACATCTTTTGAAGCCTGGATGAGAAGGAAAAGACGAATGACCTACCGACTTACACAAGTAGTCACTGGCCATGGTTGATTTGGTGATTTCCTTTTTAAAATTGGACGTGAGGCAACTCTGAAGTGCCATCATTGCGAAGCTGAGCAGAACTCCGCTCAGCACACTCTCTCAAGAGTGTTCGGCCTGGGACGAATATCAAAGTTCGATGATTTTGAAATTGGGTCAGAATCTCTCTTTGCCAATAGTAGTGGCTAAAATGCTACGTGACGAGGAGTCCTGGGATACTGTAGTTTCCTTTTGTGAAACAGTTATGTTGCAAAAGGAGGCTGCGGAACAGAATCGAAAGAGGTTCGATTCCATACCCAGAAATCAATGTCGTTATGGGAGCGCCGTTAATCGTCCCACTTCTTCCTCAAGCATAGGGGCTTTAAATAATACTAAGTGAACGCTGAATTGGGGTAACTTAGTCTGTCATCTTGGGACTGAGTATTTTCAGCTGGTTAGTAGACTGTGAAGTGTCAGAATATTATGGTAATACATGGGGAGGGTAGCGGATGCAGTTCATCCGATTCCCCGTTGCCTTTCATCGTATTGAGGACCGACAAATGGAGGGGTTTTAGTGGGTACGAATCCCACATAACTTAGTTTGTTTTACCCCAAGAACTGGGTATCTTTTGAAGATTTCCCCTACCAATATAAAAAAAAAGAGTGAGCATCAAATCCACTAACATAATGTATAATATATAGTAAGAGAAAGAAATTGATCGTGGAATAGTATTCCACGATCAATTTCACAGGTTTTTTGAAAAAAAATAAAGTGTGTGTGCGAAGACACCTCGATTGTTCTTCGAGAATTGAATATCGATGAAACTGAATTAGATTCACTTAAAAATATGTCTGAGGAGCTCCCGGAGGGCATATATCATGCCGAGACTGTAGAGTTTGGCGCCCCGTTTCCTCTTACTACCCCGCTAGAGATATAGAGTGAAGCGAAAAAAATAAATGAGCTCTTCGCTCTGGTGGCTAGGTAGCGCAGCGCAGCGTTGAAATTCGCAGCTTAAGACGTCTTCAGAATTCAGCGGAAAATGGGTAACGGAACTTAATACTAGCTTAACCCCGATGTATGCGGGATACAGCGTGAAGTTTATTTATTAAAAAAAAACGTGTAAATCTATAACTTCTGCCAGTCGTATTTGGTACATTGGTCCAAAACATAAAGTCAAAGCACCCGCCAGTGACAGCTTTTGTTAATACTAATTAATCCCATCAAAGACAACATAAAATGAAGACAATGAAGTTAAGTGTCGTTCAGACGAATATAATACTGTAATGGATTTCCTGTTTTACGTATGTACTACATATTACATATGTAATAGGACCTAATTCCCTTTCTGTTAGAGCATTAGTCACGTTTCGAAGGAGGGTAGAATTTCGTTTATTAGCTTCTCATTGTATCCCACATATAGGAAAGTAGACAAAGGGAATATTAAGACACTACCTTCTCCACTTTCTGTATACGTTTCAAGATTTTGCGCCATGTTAATTTAATAGAGTGTAGTAAATTGAACCACCCACGCTATGAGATACTGCGCTTCTGTGACACGACGGCCAAGTTTATTATATTTTGTTCTTCAATTTTGAACGCATTTTCAGGAGAAATATAATTTAAGTTAATTAATTAACATAAATTGACAGTGGACGAGACAGGTTGATGATGACGACAATTGTGAAAGTGATGATGATAGTGTTGGCGACGTTGAGGTGGAAATAAATGTTTGAAATTATTGTCAGCTTCACGCTGTATCCCGCACACAGAGGGAATTTAGTGTTAAGACACTCCGTTCCCCACTTTCTGCTGAATTCTGGAGGCAGAACTCAACGCCGCGCTTGTCCTCGACACCAGAGCGAAGAAATGGAAATATAAATTTAAGTAAATATTTCATTTCCTCGAGTGGGGATCGAACCCGCAATCAGTCAAATTTACAGTCACACTTTGTGCCCCTGCGTCACGACTGGACTCGCTGGTTTTAAATCAGTTTATTTTTTTAAATTACTTTTATAATTTATATATTGAACTCTTATTTAGCGATTATATTTATAAATAATCCCATATTTATAAATTAAATTATTTTTGTTAATATTGATTAAAATGATAATCTTCACGAGGCCAATGTGCAAAATCTTCAGCTGTCAGAAATGCCTGTCACAGGAAGTCACTATCAGTCCCTTTTGACTAAGAAAGCTTTGTTTCCTTATTTAACATTAATAATTCAATCTCATTCCATAATTTCCATTAAAATAAATATATTAGAGAAGAAAGAGCAAAAACTTTGAAAGCACTTGTACTATATTATCGTAAGAATATTTAACTAAACGTAATGTACTGGTGCCTGCTCTGGGATCTATAAGCTTTTATGTTTATTATGTTAGATAGAAGATGATGTTAGCTACATCTTTAAGATTATTTTAATAATAATATAAAAGAAAATATGCAGAGACAAGGGTAAGGGTATATCGTGGGTTAAAGGACTGCGTATTACTGTAACAATGGTTGTGGGTTCAATTCCCACTCGTGGTAATAAATTGAAATTATTTTTTCCACTATTGCACAACAAAGCACGGCGTAGATAAATATTTTTCAAGTGTATTTTGTATAATACCCAAGTATTTTGAAATAATATGAAATGTGCGTATTGGATAGACCTCGGTAAGTAACTGGCAAGATAAATATATTAAATTGGCGGCGTAGAGTTCCGTCAATTAACAAACCGTGTTTCGATTTCGGGCGGAAAGTGGAGGATGGAGTATCTGGAGCTAACCTTGTTACGCAAAATAAATGTTTTTTTATATAAATAACTATGTTCATTTTAAAAAATGCCTCTGTATAAAGTGCGCTAAGCTTTCCTTCATTAAAATAAAATAGCGAATTATTGTCAAAACTTTTATTATAAAAGATTAATAAAGCCAATTCTAAGACACAACGTTTGATGAATAATTATCTATACCTATATATAAAAAAAATCCAAGAGTCTGTCTGTGATGTGATGTGTGACTATTTACACGACACTAAAAAAACTCCAAGTAGGCGAAGCAAGGCATGCAATAATATAATACAAAAATCATCTCAAATCATCAAAAATCATAATTTATTTAAAAAAAAAAAAAAAACTCCCACTGGGCCAAGACGGTCTCAATACATAATATTAACCAAAAATCATATCAATCAAAAACAAAAATCTATATTTGAACTTCAACCCACTATCATCATTAACTGTCACCAGACGTGATTGTTAAGAAAAAAAAGCAAAAAACATTTTTGGTACCCATTAAATATTTAGAAGACATCTCTCCCATTCTCCGATGAATACCTCAAGGTTATGCGTCATACTTTCATATTTCGCTGAATAGAAATAGAGCAGCTATCGCTAGTCTCAGAATATGTATATTTTACTCTTCTATGTATATATAGGCTTTTATCGGCATTCTGATATAGAAACTTGTCTTGCTAATGTCTCGAACGGGCTAGGAGTAGGTCATAGATAACTTCTTATCGTTGCTTTTTTCGATTTTTGATTAAAATATTCCATCTTAATTAAGTCTTTTGGTAACTTGGAGGCTAGTCTTAGTAACGTGGCTCAGGGGCATAAGTGTGAGACTGTGAATGAGACAGATTGTAAGTTCGATTTCTACGCGATGTTATGAAATATTGAATATTTTACTTTCCTTCGCGCTGGCAACGAGGCAAAGCGCAGAGTTGGGTTACGCTATTCAGCACACAAGGAACAGCAGAATTTGATGGAAATTGGAACAGAAGTATCTCAATGAGAACAGAGTGTCTTAATTAGGTTCCCAGGTTCCCTCTGCCTGCCTTGCTACGTGCGGGACAAAGTGAAGGTAAAAAATAATAATAAAAAAGGAAAGTTGGAAATTTGTTTTGTGACGGAATTGACACTACGTGAATTGACACCTGCCAAAATAATGTAATTTATATACATAGTATACATACATACAATTAATTAGTTATCATATGTTTTAAGGTATAAAAATATCGAAATAGTGGAACATAACATGCTTATAACTTAATATGGAGAGCTGATTAATCAATATTTTTCGAAAAAAAAATAATTTTTTTTCATTATAAACTTATACTTAGTCACGTTCTGTTAAAAATATATAATATCAAAAAATATATAATCATAAAAATAAAATATATAATATTTCAATCTTATTATTATTATTGTTCGATCGGAGACAGTTGTTGGCAAGTTAGACAGCCCCCTTCTTGTTGAGAAACTAAATATAAATGCACCCTCAACGTTACCCCGTGCAAGTAAATATATTCTATTTTTAACCAAAATTTCATAAACTAAATCTGACCTGAACGCTCCAATAAATAGATTAACTAACAAGCATAACGGGATGACAAAGCAACCTGATGCTAATACTGAAATCCTCTCTATAATAGCCTTGAAGTATTCAAAACTAGAGTTCATACATTCCTGCGCTCTTCTCAGTAAAGCAACACTAAGCCAATAGTTTTTGAGACATGATTGTAATATTCGATTAAGTGTATGTTTAGTTAGTTAAATAAAAAAAAATATATAATAATATCTTTTAAATACAATAAACTTTAACGTTATACCATAGGGGTTGAAGCCCTCGTAACTCCCTTATAATAGGGGTTGAAGGCAAAAACTTTAGTATGATATTATTTTGGATGAGAAGCAATACTAGATTGGCAAAAACGATTCATTAGAAGCCAGTGCAGTTTTCACATGATTATCCTGCTAGACCCTTTGTGACGTCATAGTTGTATTACAAGACATTTTGAATATCATACAAATATAATAAGAAAAGTAAAATATCAAGAAATATACTAATTTTGACGTTCTAAGTGAAGTAAGTCGCAGGTTCAAGTCCCGCAGCTTTAAATATTTATACTTTTTTATGTATTATTCGCTTTTGCTTGTTATTTTTAATTATATATATTTTTTAGCTGTACGCTATATTCTGCGTGGAGCAGGGTAGATAGAGAGTACCTAATTTCAAAACTCTCCTTTCTCAACTTTCCGCCAGATTTTCGATTGCATTTTAAGTTACGGATATCAACGCCGCGCTTTATCTTGTTACCAAAGCGAGGAAATAATTAACAGGTAACAAAACTGTTATCCTAATACTTAACACTGGCACAGCTTGCATTTTGCAGGCTAGACAAAGGAAATTCATTCAAAAGTAATTTAGGCAAACCACAATATTGGCCTATTCCACCTATACGAGCGTCAAATTGCAGTATGTATGTTTGTTCATCCCATTTGCATATAAATGAATTAGATATTTAATTTAATTAAATAAAATGGAGAACTAGACGATTAGGGTCTTTTTGTACAAACAACAAAAAATTGGAAGATACATTATGGCAAAAAATATATTCATAACTAAGATATTCCGTTCCCCACGCACCGCCCAATTCTCACACAGGACGTGTCCAGTCGAGGAAGTCAAAGTTATGGGTTCGTTTCCTTCTTGATAAAATTAAATATTGAATATTTTATCATTACCTTGCTCTGGCCACGAAAGAAAAATGCGGCGTAGAGTTCCAAGTTTTAACATGCAGTGCCTCAAAGAATTCGGTGGAGAGTGAGAAATGAAAGTGTAATGGGGAACGGAGTGTCTTAACACTAGGTTCCAAGATTTTCTCTGCCTATCCTGCTATGTATGAGATACAGCATGAAGCTAAAAAAATATTTTAAAGAATATACAGAAATCGTAAACTGAAATAACTGAAACTTAAATCTTTAAATAATCAGTTCGTTTGTAACTCAAACAAGTATCGTAATTTACAATGTACTCTCGTAGGACAAGAATCAAAGGAGGCTGAGCCCGCATATCTCGCTTTCCGCCAATTAAGCAACGTGGTCTAGAATATTTAAAATATTTTTACTATACAACTTCACTCTGTATCCCGCATACAGTATATATAGGGAACCTATATAGGGTATATATAGGGAACCTAGTGTTGAAACAGTCCCTTTTTTCACTTTCCGCCGACTTTTTCGGGGAATTGTGTGTTGAGTGGCGGAACTTAACGCCAGGCTTTCGCCTTAAGGTTAACAACTTTGAACTTTTCCGCCAATAGCTACGACACGATTTCGGTTTCCCTTTGATAGGTTTATCCCTACACGCGTAATACTTGGCAAATGGCGTTTTATTTAACAACGATAATTTTATTATTTATTTTGTTTGAAAAAATCACTTTAATTTTTTTTTCAATATTTTTTAAAATTTTTATTAGGCTTCTATAAAGTGGTTTCATTTAAAGTGGTGCTGACAAAAACACCGGGACCGTTGTGGCGCAGGCGGTCTGTATTTTGCTGTAAACGTCATGACTGTGAGTTCAATTCCCACTCTTAACATGTTTATTATTTTCATTTCTCTCTCTGGTAGATAAAGTGTGATCAAATATCACCATTCTTCAACAAACAGAAAGTGGTGTCAGAACGTAGTGTCTGAACACTCCCTTTGTCTACCCTATTATGCGGGTAAAGCGTGAAACTCCTTTACTGTGATACTAAATTTAAACACCCACTATCCTTCTATCAGCCAACTCAAAGTCTCGCCATAATAATTATATTTATTTATTAATAAAACAGTACAGTATACCATAATATTTATGTTTATTAATAAAACAGTACAGTATACTATACAGTATAAATTATGTACCTTCAAAATTTAAATATCGGTCTCAAATTCCAAGAGGCCTTCGTTAACTTATTCAATTAGCCGACGATACGCGCGTGCTTTGCATCGAATACTTTGTTAATAAGATTAATTACGTAAATATTCTTAAGTCAGGATAAGAAGCTAAAATGTAGAACAAATAAAATTATATAGCTTCACGCTATATCCCGTATACAGCAGGGTAGGCAGAGGGAACGTAATATTAAGACACTTCCTTCTTTCCGCCAATTTTTTCAAGGCATTGCGTGATGAGTGGTGGAACTCAACGCTGGACTTTTATCTTGTTGCCATATCGAAGAAATAAAAATATTATATTTTTTATTTTACAATTTTAAAGTGGTATTCCACTTAGGAAACATAATTTTTTTAACATAGCGGGATTTGAACCCGCGCCTCTTGGAAACCGTTCAAGCGCTTTTACCAACTAAGCTATACGTTCTCATTGGGCTACGTCGAAATTTTTATATTCTTGTTACAACTTGTTGTTTAAAATTATAATAAATTAAAAGCAAAAAAACTTTTTTAGAAAAAGCATTTTTTATTTAAACGTTCTTAAAAGGAGAAAATATTTTTTTTCATTTAAATTTTAACTATCAACTTATAACCTCATTATACACAATTTATATGATCACATGAGCTTATCGCGCGATTTATTTATGTAAATATATTAGTACTAATGTAATTATGTAAAATCTGTTAAGTTTATAATTTTAAAAGTTCTGTTTAATTAAATATTGGATCACGATAGAAGGTTTGTCTAATGCTGTGGAGATGCGATCTCTTCGTAGGATATGCGGAGTCAGTTTAGACAGAATGGCAGGTACTAGCGAGGATGTCACGGTGAGAATGAAGAAGAACGTGCTCAGCTGGTTTGGATACGTCGAACGAATGAGTGATGAAAGGATAGCAAAAAATATTTATGACGAAAAAGTGAGCGGTAAGAGAGGTGGAGGAGACCTCGGTTGACCTTCGGAAAACTCAGTATCGAAGATGAGAAAATGCATAAGGACCCCCGGAGAGCATATATGAAGAGGTTGATGATAGTGGACGAGGTGAAAGAGGTATGCAGGGACCGTAGCGTTTGGCGCTCCGTTCTCTGTGACTACCCCGCTAGGGATACAGCGGGAAGCTAGATTAGATTAGATAAAATTATAAAATACTAACGTCCCACATGCGGCTTCACCCGTTAAAACTTATTGTTTGTTGTATTATAGCTAAATTATACAAAATATCTACGTAAATAGCTGTCTTTATGTTATTATAATGTATAAGCTATCTTAAGTTTTATCTACATTTATTCAGTAGTTTTTCCATAAATGCGGGACAAACATCCTCACAAACTTTCACATGTATTAGTAAGATTTTATTTTCATCCGTTCAGTGAGACCAAATGCAGTATTAAGTTCCGCCACTGAGCTGAATATCGGAGACAGAGTGTCTTATCTTTAGATTTTTTTTATCTATTCCCCAAATGGCCAAAATAAAAGAAAATATTTATATATTTCATTGTTAACTATGTATCCATTGGCTGGGTAAGTCTCGTCGTTTAATTTTCAACTAATTTCGCTAAAACGAGTTAACAAGTACGTTTGCAGAAAGTTAGTCTAAACGAGAGCGAGAAAGGCGAAATTGTTCGTGTATGAGTGAGTTTCGTAATATTTTGGCTTTTAGTATTTGAATTAAGCTCATTTGAAGCACAAATGAAAATTTTGGTTACAGGTTCTTTTCTCTCAACAAGGCAAAGTTTTATCGTCACAGTTATTTAGGCAAGCTGTTTATTTATATTTATAATAAAGAAGGTGAAAAAAAAATTACTTGTCCTAAGTATTCAATAAATAAACGTTAATATTTTAACTGTATCCCAGTAAGGTGAATATTTTTTCATGTTCAACTAAAACTCAATGCCGCGTTTATGCAAGAAATTAAAAAAAATCAACTATAAATCTTTTCCTGAGTGGTTATTGAATCCAATCCCACTGCGCAGGGGTTGTTTCTAAATATTTTAAAGAAAATATTTCATACCTTAGAATACATCAGGCTTAAAGGCAGGCTCATTGCTGTAGACAATATCCATACAAAGACGATTTTAATCGTCACACGTTTCCTCGTTTTATTTCTTCCAAACCTCATCGGGTATCTTAATGACAGGTACCTAAAAACAAAATATATAATGAAAAGGTTATATTTTTATCTTAGAAACCAGTAATATATATAAAAAAATATTAAATTATACTGTTCTATTTTTTTTTCAAAGTTCATGCTGTATCCCGCACATAGCAGGGTAGGCAGACGGAACCTGGGAACCTAGTAGATATTTCGTTACTTATTAAGGCTCTTCTGTTTACCACTTTCTACTGAATTTTGGAGGTATTGCGTGTTAGGTGGAGGAACTCAAGACCTCGTTACATAGTCAAACGCGCCACGACTGACTTCAAATAATTAAATCACAAAAAAAAACTAAATTTAAAATGATTTTTAACACTAACACCTAAAAATATAGTTCAGAGCGTTTAACCCAATTCGTTACAAGTTAGTAATTTCGCTGAGAAGAACGGATATCCCGCGGGAAATTTAATGCTGTCCTGAAAACTGAAGGCAATTTAATAAGCGTATGTGATCTCGAAATATGAAATGAAATAAGGAGTTGAAGTCTACATTATCTCCATTTATTTTAGGATAAATCACTTTTTACGATTTTTAAAAACGGTATTGGTTAAGCCAGTATAAATCTTAGACCTAGTTAAATTAAAATTAAAAAAACACATATGATTTCTAGAAGTATTTTTTTGTTGTTTTTTTTAGTTTCACGCTGTATCCTACACATAGCAGGGTGGCTAGAGGGAATCTATCTAGGGTTAAGACATTCCGTTTCCATTAAGACACTTCCGAATGACGGAACTCAACGCCGTGCTTTGCCTTATTACCAGAGTGGGGAAATAAAAATATGAAATATTTCCTTCTGGCGGGCGGAATTCGAACCCACTACTATTACATTTACAGTCGCACGCATACGTGAAATAAAACGATGTGATGAGTAACTTCATCTTTTTAATTATATAAGTGTTGAGGGGCGAATTTTATACCACATTTTTTTTTATTTTCTCGCTAAATCTTGCATGAAGCAGGGTGTACAGTATAAATCCAGGGTTATTGATGATTAAAGCCATGTATTCGTATAATAATGACTACCCCGAGTGGAAATCGAACCCACATCCGTCGTGTTTCCATTCTATTGCACCACGATGGCTTTAATTAACAAACTTTAACATAAGTTTCTAGCTAATTTTTAATAAAACGTATAAATTCAATGATGTCCTTCGTAACTTTATGAATTATAGAATAACTTTGCACGTTAATGTAAGTTACGTTATTTTTTGTGGTTCATCGCCTTATACAATAGATAAGCTCTTTTAAAAAAAATTGTGAACTCAATAGTTCTAATGAAATTAAATTATAAAAGAATCAAATAAAACTGCGTGGCGCAGCGGCACGAAGCGTGACTGTAAAACCGACTGGTTGTGGGTTTGATCCCCACTCTAGGAGATGAAATATTTACTTAAATGTGTATTCCCATTTCTTCGCTCTGCCACTCAACACGCAATGCCTCCAGAATTCGGCAGAAAGTGGGGAAAGAAGTGTCTTAACACTAGGTTCCCTCTGCCTACCCTGCTGTGTGCGGGATACAGTGTGAAGCTGATTATGATTATTATTATAAATAAAAAATCTAACTCACCTGTCAACGCTGATAGTACAAAGATGCATAATAGAGGCCGTGCAGAGGAGGACGTCAAGGCAAATCCAAGTGAGACAATAGACTGCGGGTAGCGGAAAGTATCCTGGGAGGAAAAACAAAAATTTTATTACTATATATAAAGTATTGAATTTTACGAAATGGGGCAGCAGCACAGCATCTGACTCTAAACGTAACGATTGTGGATACGATTCCCACTAAGAATTATGAATTTGTTTTGTTTCTTCGCTCCGGTAACAGAACAAAACGTTGCCATTCAGCATTCAATCTCTTGAAAATTAGGCAGAAAGTGAGGAACGAAGTATCCTACAACTAGGTTCCCTCTGCATACTCCGCTATACGTGGGAAAGGAAAACTCGGCATTGAGTTTCGCCACTCAACACGAAATCACTCTAAAATAATATGACCTGTGGCGAACGGAGAGTTTCATCACTAGCTTCCCGCCTACGTCAATATATGCGGGACACAGCGTGAATTTAACAAAAAAACACGCTCCAATAAATTACACGTGTCCTCTGATTCAATATTTTCAAATTCCACCAATGTCGTGGCTAATGATCGTCTATTTATAGAAAAAGGCCCAAAATTTCAGAACCTACGCGTATACCGGTGATAATGTTACATCGTCATTAATGTCACATACCAAATTTGTTATAGGGGCAAATATTTATCTTTAGTCCTATTAAATTACGTGATTTTCAGTAAAAGTTGTTGTTATATATATATTATATATATGGCACTTTTGTTGGTGTAACGGTCTGTTTGCTTTTATATGTGGGACGTAGGTTCGAGTTGTTTAGATTGACATTTATTGCGCATAAATTACTTGTACAAAGAAGGGTAGGCAGAGGGAACCCGGAAACCTAGTGTTGAAAATACTATTGTTCGCCACTTTGCACCGAATTCTGGAGGCGTTGTGTGGTGAGTGGTGGAGCTCAACACCGCGCTATGCTTTGTTAGGAGCGAGGAAATGGAAATATAATTATTTAATTAAAAAAACATTACTTAAGAATAAATTCAATTTACTTTTGGGACAGCGTCTAACTGTAAACGCTTCGATTGTGGTTTGATTTCTGTTCAGGGGGATAAATTATTTTATTTTCCTATTCTGGTACGGTTACAAGAAAATGGCACCAGGGCAAACCGTTAAACCGTCTGAGTCTACTCAGTTAATGTGGGGTACGTAAGGATAAAAAAATCATTCCCCAAACTGGCATCGAACCCACAACGATTATACTACAGTAGAGACACAGCGCCACTGAGCAACAAATGAAGAAATTCAATTACACGAAATTGACATAGCAAAAATATTCAAATTCGGACAGAACCGAAAATATATAATATACATTTAAGTAATTTCGAGATCGAGTTGTACAAATGCTGATTGCCTTTAGAATAGGATTAACGCGAATATTACAAATTAAATTTTAATAAACTTATATGTTTCAAAAAAAATAGTCTGTTTACTTCTTTTGTAGGTAATTTTTAAGTTTTAGCTTAAATTTAAATAAAGTCCAGACTTTGAAATATTTATATTAAATACTTAATATAAACTTACTCTCTACCCTACTAGCTTCCCACCCATATAAGGTTAGGAGAATTTAGGTATATGCGTTTATTTCTATATGTACCTGTACATATAAAAAATATCAATAAATTAAATACTTATGTAGCTCTATCTATATCAATAAATAAATTCGAGTCCTGTAGTGGCGCAGGGGCTTCAGGTTGTGGGTTCGATAAAACTAAGAATTTGATATAGTCATTTTCTTCGCTCTGGCAACAAATCAAAACGTTAGCTTTGATTTCATTTTTAAAACAAAAAAAATGTATAGATGTTATATTTTTTTAAGCTACTCTTCAATTATTTCTCTTACTTAATCTAATCTATCGAACTAAAAATAAAATCTATCTAACGAACTATCGTTAAAAAAATAAAACCGTATTCACGCTGTCTCCCATATCTACGGGGAGTGCAGAAAGAACCTAGTATTAAGACACTCCGTTCCCCTTTCCACCGAATTTTTCGAAATATTGCGTATTGTCTGTGTAACTGACTCTCCACTCTACTCAATAAAATATTCAAAAAATAATAATTTTAATATTTTATTATGGCTCGTGATACGTCTAATATAGTTAGAACCCTTTCGTAGTGATCGTAAATAATCCAAGATCTTTTAGAGATTCAGAGGTAAGAGTATTAATATGAAATGTACCATAAATTTAATATAAATACAAATAAAATATATTATGATAAATAAAATGTCATAGTCTGCCCTTTTCAATCTCTCGTGATATTTCTAAAGAATATCGTAGACATCCTATCCTCCTCTATATTATACCTACTCTTTACTGATAGTTATAACTAAGGGGATAGTGAGTGGCCCCGCACCCGCCACTTACCGTGGATTCCGGCCGTTCGGCTCTGAACCATCCGGGACGGATCGGAATAGTTTATATTTATGATTCTTATAATGTTTTTGCGAAAGATCAATTATTAAATAACTGATTCAAAGACCGAAGTCTAATATAAATACTTGCAAAGGAGTTAAGATTATTATATGTAGGCCATTATAGCCTAACTACACAACATATAACACTCTGCTTCACATATCAGATCGAACTCCCTACCGCTAGGCGGCCGATTATGTGAGTCCACTTCAGTTTGTATCTTTGGAGGGCATTACATTAATATATCCATTTAACTAAACATTAATATACCCATTTAACTAAAAATTTCTTATAACTACATATTTACTAATCGTATCTTAATAATCTTAGAATTCTGGAGGCATTGCGTGTTGAGTGGCAGAACTCAAAGCCGCGATTGTCCTCGACACCAAAGCGAAGAAATGGAAATATAAATTTCAGTAAATATTTCATCTCCTCGAGTGGGGATCGAACCCACAACCAGTCGGTTTTACAGTCACACCTTGTGGTCCTGCGCCACGACTGGACTCAATATTTATAAACTGTATATACGTATTTTGATATAATAATTTTATATCATATTATAATTGATATTATTATGTTTATATTTCCTTTTATAGTAAGTAACATGTTAAATATTTAATAATATAATATATAGACATTACATTTGTAAGGAATTATAATTCACTCAATCTATTTAAATCTCATTTCACAATTCACATACACGCAACTAACAAAGATGGCGGCAGGCATTCTGCGTATATTAATATAATTGTAATTTTACATATCTCATAAAACATCTTCATGTATTTATTTCTATTTACTAAATAAATAATATTTATCTCTGGATATTGACGGCATTATATGCATTAATATCACTCTTCTTTGTTTTAATAATAATCTATTAAAAACTTACCGACGAAGTATTCCAAAGCAAACAACCATAAATAGTGAAAGCACATATAACTTAACTTAGTAGCCTCGAATACTTATATCACAATTGAAGACATATTCTCACATGCTTTTTAAATATAACTAAATATATATTAATTATAAATTAAAACTTCTCTAAACATTTTTAACATCGATCCTTGGTTTGGTTTGGTTTCTTTTAATATGGCGTTCCGAGCGTGCCAGTTGAGCACAAAATCACTTCGCCAATGTCACGTTGAACGGAGAACACACAAAAGAGGTTGTACGGTAAAAAAAGATAATATTACATAACAGAAAAATGCATGTTTAAAAGAGTTCCCAGAAAAATACTGCCTTTACCTATAACAAGACAAAAATATATATACAATATATAAATATAGAGGGTTAGTAATACCTATTATTTTACATCGATGTTACATTATAGTTTAACTTTGTTATTCTTAATATATTTACATAAAAAATTACAAAGTGGACTAAACACAAACATTAACAAACACTGAACATTAAGGGGGCGGGGAACTTTATGAGGAAGGATATCATATAAGGGACGGATCAATTTAGGACAAGAGAAAAGGATGTGAGAAGGAGAACCGTCATCAAGGCCACATTCACACAGAGAATGGTCCCTGACCCTGATCTTAGCCAGATGAACAGGTGTACAGGCATGCCCTAAACGTAAGCGACAAATGGTTGTTATAATTCTCCGTTCAGTAAATTTTTGAGTATCAAACCAAGGTCGCCTTGGGATAGAATGTTGGATAGAAGCATAGTACTTACCTTTCAGAAGCCTTGATCTTTCCCAGAGTTTTCTCCAGGAATCGTCCAGATGAGTAGATGCAAGGGACAACAAATCCTGGGCCGAATTTGAAAAATGATCTAAAGTGCCACACTGTATAGCTAATTTAGCGCAGGAGTCTGCAGATTCGTTCCCACTAATTCCAGAATGTCCTGGAATCCAAGCTAAAGTAATATCTAAACCCTTTAGAAAACATGAGTACAATACTTCGCGAATCCTTAAAACAATTGAAGACCTTAATTTGCTATGAAATGGATTACCTCTTAACGCCATTAAGCAGCTTAGTGAGTCAGTGAAAATAACCGTCTGTCTAAAGTCATGGGAACGTGTAAACAGGATTGCTTCTAATAAAGCAACAGCCTCACCTGTAAACACAGAAGATTCGGGAGG
>JAATLQ010029036.1:153283-169935 GCA_013421005.1 Heliconius erato x Heliconius himera | reverse complement strand
GCATTCGAAGAGGGCCAACAGCAAGCGCACACACGTGGAGGTTATCCGACTTCGCACCCCGAAAAAAAAAAAAAAAAAATAACCAACCCTAATACTTAAATTTCAGAACCCATAGCGTTAAACTACAGGACAGTGGTGTGTCCGTTCATAGACGTTGTAGCATATGATACTTTCGAGTACAGAGCGCAAGATGAGGGCGCGAGAGGTGCGTTTGATTGGGAATTCTTCTACAAAAGATTACCTATTTTACCTAAAGACGAGGAAAATATGCCGGAGCCTTTTGAGTGAGTTTTTTTTATTTAATTTAGTTATTTTTTTGTGGAAACTGCTATCAAAGCAGTAGAGGAATTGAACTTGGCGATTCTCGGCCACCCTGAATTTAGCCGTAGATCTAAGAAATCTGGACAGCTCATATTTGAATTGAGAATTTGCATTTGCAGGGGCACAAGGTGTGACTGGTTTTGGGTTCGATCCCCACTCGAGGACATGAAATATTTAGTTAAATTTATATTTCCATTTCTTCGCTGTGGTGTCGAGGACAAGCGTGGCGTTGAGTTCTGCCACTCAACACGCAATGCCTCCAGAATTCGGCAGAAAGTGGGGAACGGAGTGTCTTAATACTAGGTTCCCTCTGCCTACCCCGCAGTGTGCGGGATACAGCGTGAAGCTATTTTTTTTATTTATTGATTATTTTCTTGTGAATGGACAAGTACAAATTTAGAAAACTTATGTTTTTTTTTTATTAAACATGTAATTTATAATTCAGGAGTCCGATAATGGCTGGCGGTCTCTTTGCAATATCTCGCGTGTATTTCTGGGAGCTAGGAGGGTACGACCCCGGCTTAGACATCTGGGGTGGCGAACAATATGAACTGAGTTTTAAGGTTAGGAGTTTTTTTTGTTGTTTGTTTAGTATTTTTTTTTACGTGTAATAAAGTGGTATTAAAATGGAAATGTACTTTTTATTATTTTGCAAGCTACACATTTCTTTACTGTTCTACGTATATATTTTTGGTTCACGCTCTATCTTCCATTTAGGCAGGGTAGGCAGAGGACTCCTAGTGTTAAGACATTCCGTTCCCCACAGATTGTCTATTTTTCGTGACATTTCGTGTCGAGTACACTAGGTGTCCAGGTTCGCTCTGCCCACCCTGCTATGTGCGAGTTAAATATAGTATGAGGCTAAAAAAATATAAATAAGAGTTAGTTAACAAATAGTGTGTTATAATATAAATAAATGATTTTATTTATTTTATTTTATATATATTTTGATATATTTTTTCAGATATGGCAATGTGGCGGGCGCATGGTGGACGCGCCGTGTTCCCGCGTGGGGCATATTTACAGGAAATTTGCGCCTTTCCCCAACCCGGGGCACGGGGACTTTGTTGGACGAGTGAGTATAGTTGTGTACGTTTTAATTAAACTTTAGAAAAAATGTTTCAGCATAGCCATTAGTGCGTGAATTAACTAAAATATTCTTATATATATAACTAAAATATTTACTTAGTACCGTGTGCGCTTTCATACCTTCACATTGTTTTCAAATGTTGCCAAAATCTAATTTAAATAACTGAATTAGCAATTTTAGTTATTATCATCTTAAAAATTGTTAAATTAGACGATTTTATTTAGCTTCACGTTGTATTTCGCACACGCCGGGATAGGCAGAGGGAACTTGGGAACCTTGTGTTAAGGCACTCCGTAGACACTTCTCGCTTTCCGCAGAATTATAGAAGCATTGCGTGCTGAATGGCGGAATTCAACTCCACACTGGGTTTCCTTCACAGAGTCAGGAAATTAAAAATATTAAATATTTCATTTCCCTGACTGTGAATAGAACCCACAACCGTCAAGTTTACAGTCGTTTGTTTATACTCCTGAGATTATGAGATAATTATAAAAAAATATTAAAAAAAAATTTACATTGAACCATTTTTAAATTTTTATTTCTATTTTTAATCTTTTCTATGGTTATGACAGACTAGCCCACTAGCGGCTTCGCCCGCATACTATCTATAATAATTTTTTTACGCTGCATTTGCCAACAGATTGATTAATATATTTAATCATAAACACTTGTTTTCATAATTCTATGCAAGCACTATGTGGCTGTGTGAGAGGACGTCATCGGCGGGAAGGGCCCTCCACAGAACTCGAAGCTAGGCTTGCAGCCGTAAACAGAGCGTTGAATTATTTTAATTTTACATTTTCTTAAAAAGTATACTATTACTATAAAAGACGAAGATTATCTACATTAAATTTCTTTGATGATGAAATAATTTTCGCTCGTAAGTTTCAATATACATGCCACATAAAAATCGATGAAATATCTGCTTAAAAATTTCAATGATTTTTTGTCACTATTGTCTTATTGTAACTTATTTATAAAAAATACGGTGTCGCTTTTTTTAGATCTATTAACATTGAATATTTTAATCATGTAACGTACTGACATATATTTAACTATATTTGCAGCGCACGCGCTTACAGAAATTCGATGGCGTTTCTTATTATTGTTTTGTTATTTAAGGTTAACTAAGACTTACACAGTCATGTTGTATTAAATAAAAAAAAAGTAAATTGGACCAGTAGATCCAGAGCTTAATGTTTAAACAAATAAACAAAGATACCACATTATTATCGATATTGTACTTTTAATAGTAATTGAAAAAAATGTTATATTACGCGATAATACATTCAATATAAAATGGTATATTCTATAGAGGAATTATCTATTATTTTTATTCCTTCACAATAATATATAATATATTCCTCAGAGAGCACTCTGTACAACAATGGCGGCTCTGTTCTAGTTAATTTGCACATTTTTTTTATAAAAAATAGTTACGGTGGCATAACTCTAACAGTTAGACATATCTATGCTCAAGACAGGTATCCAGCACTTTTTTGGATATATTGATGTCTCTCTATGAAACTGCAGTACATCCCTTTGCTCTATCTTCAATTATATCCACAGCGTATAAGGATTTTATTGGGACTTTTTTTCATACATTAATCGTCTAATGGTAAAATTATTTTCCAAATAAATCCAGTAGTTTAGATAGTTTTAGTGTAGATATCGATGCACCTTCCCCTCAGAGCAGAGTCACGCCGCTTCACTGCGCAAGGCCATACATACTAAATTATTTTATTATTACATGATTTTCTTTAGATTGATATTTTTAAATTCGTTATATCTTTTGAATGGAATGTCGGATTTTAATTATTTAAAGGTATTGAAATTATTTTAAATAAAATATCACTTAATAGGATAAGGATTAATGGAGAGGGTATGAATAATATGGTTTGATTATTGTTGGCATTTTTATCAACTTTTAATAAAAAAATATTTGTAAAAACAAAAACCCCGACTGCATAAAACTAAAAAGAAAATAAACAAGTCCAATAGTTTATTAGGATTAACAGTCGATAACACATCAATAGTTTTCGCAGCGCACGTGATGATACAATCTAAGATCAATTTGTTCACACTTTGGGTTACATTATTGCATTTTTATAAGAGATCCCTATTTTTTTTGAAAATGTAATATAGCCTATGTTGGTCAGTGAAGATGCAGCTATCTAATAATGAAAGAATTTGTTAAAACGGTCTGGTAGATTTTGTGTGAAAGCAATACAAACATACAAAAATACAAATCTTTCCTCTTTATAGTATTAGTATAGATAATAAAAGGTAACGTAATTTCTAGAACTACCGTCGTGTCGCGGAAGTGTGGATGGACGAGTACGCGCAGTTCTTGTACCGGCGTCGACCCCACTACCTCCGCATTGACACAGGAGACGTGTCGCAGCAAAGGGCTCTACGGAAACAACTCAATTGTAAACCGTTTAGATGGTTTATTACGCAAGTGAGCTTATTAATGTTATTTTTTCAATTTGTACTAGGATTTTTTTTACATTTTTAAGGAAGATTTCAAACTTACGAAAGGATTTCTTTTTGGAAAACACAAAAATTTGAAAAAAAAAACACTAAAACCACTCTTGTTTTGCTGATGTTTGTTATCCGGATGCTAACGAGGAGATTCTCGACAAACTTGACCGACTTCAAAATATGTGTATTCGTTTTATCTTCGGCTTACACAAATTTGACCACGTGTCTGATTTTCGACGGCAACTGAATTGGCTTCCTGTGCGTTTACGCCGTAGCCTGCACATTCTAACTCTTCTTTTAAACATTTTAAAGCTATCTTCCCCTCCTTACGTGAGGGTGCGTTTTCAATTGGCAATTCCAAGTGAAAGACCTGTACGCTCCTGTGTCACCCTAAGAAAGCTTGAGTCAATTTTTAATACCTCTTTCTATGACAAATCTTTTACAGTTCAAGCGGCGCGCTTATGGAACTCACTTCCTAACACTATAATGGCTGGCAATCCGTCTCTTAATACTTTTAAAATCAGATTAAAACAACATTTTCTTAACCTCGATTAGAATTTTTTTTAGTATTTCGCTTTATTATTTTTTTTTATTATTTTAATTTTTCTTTCTCAATATAATATAAACATACAAAAACATAATGTATGTGTAATATTAGGTTTATTATTATTACCGTAATATTTAAATACCGCACCCGAATCGTTTCTCTTAACATCTCCTATATTCAAGGGTTTTTGGTAGAGATGTCTATTAGAGATAAGTTAGCCGTTGTACACATTCTTTCTGTTTTTATATGTTTTCTGTACTTTCTTTCTTGTGTGGTACATAAATAAATGAAAAAAAAATTGAACATAGTGGAATTGGAACTGTCTCTTGGAAACTTTGACCAACTAAGCTATACGTTCTCATCAACATGTACGTCGCTACGTCGAAATTTTTATATGCTTACAACTTATTTATGTTGCTAGCATCTCTGTGTAGACATTCCAAGGTACAGGCACTGGTTAAAATCCCGCTACGTTAATTTTTTTATATATGATTTCTAAAAGTGTAGTATTATTTTTTTAAGTTTTAAGTGTATTATTGAGTTATAGGCCCTCTGCCTAGTATTAAAATACTCTGTTCCCAACGCATGGCTCAATCTGCCGGTTGATTAGTGGAACTTGTCTTGTTAACAGTGCGAGGGAAATAAATATGTTAATACACTCGAGTGGGAATGGAACCCGCAACCGTCGTGTGTGGCTTCTAATGGTCTTTTTATGAATATGAATAGTAATGTCTTTAATTGTTTCCTTTTTAATTTTTTAATGACAGATAGCGTTCGACCTAACCGCAAAATACCCGCCCATGGAGCCTAACCCGTTTGGCGAAGGAACGGTAAATACTAAATTATGTCAATAATATTTTAATATAATTCCATATTTCCATTTAATACTTTTATTTGTATACTTATGTACCTTTTTTCTTTTAAAAGTTATTTTCATCTTGTAGTTTGGAACTCATCAATTTACATTGTTTGGAATAGATCTCCTTCAGAGATTGTAAGAGATGAGTTTTTTAAATGTTTCTTATAATGTTTTATAGGATCTAGCTAAGAAATTAAAATATACATTTAAATAAATATTTGTCTTCCTAAATGGGGATCGAACCCCCAACCGTCGCGTTAGAGTCACATTCTTGTGACTGGCCCCTATCTAAAGATCCAAGTAGAAAGCAATTAACGCTAAAATAAATAAGTGCACAAACAGTAATAATAAATTTCTAGTTAAAAAAGTAGTTGTAATTAAAGTATACATTTTTGATATAGGTTATAAAATGCCCTATTATTATTTAATGTAAAAAAAAACAATAATGTATATATTTCAGATCAAACCGGTGTCCCACCCCCACTTCTGCGTGGACGCGCACCACGGCGCGCAGATGGCGCACTTGCAGCTCAAGGCGTGCACCAGCGCGGCCGCCGGCGAACAGGACTTCGTCCTGTCTTGGCACAGGGATATTAAGTAAGTGCGGTTTTTATTCGGCTTTCACGCTGTATCACGCATATAACGCGATGGACAGAGGTCAATTAATGTTAGCACGCTAACCCCCAATTCTCAATTTACGAGACATTGAGTGTTTAGTGACGGAACTAAATGTCGCGCTTTGTCTTGTTATCTGAGCAAGGTCATTGAAATAATTCGTTCCATCGAGTAGAAAGCAAATGCAGTAACGTCGCGCTTGTTATCAGCTGCTATGGCGTTGCGCCACGAGAGTCTCTGTTTATAATTTTAAAAATTAGATCGAATATTTTATTCATTTATTTAATAAAAGAACACACTATGAATGAATTAAAATTTCGATTATCCGAATGTTGTTTTAGAGCAGGGGTTCCCAACCTTTTCTTGTTCAAGGACCACTTTTATACAATTCTTGGTAGCAGGGACCACTATGCATGTAGATATTATAAAAATTAACTGTGATAATGAAACAGAAACTTCATCTCACCATCCCCAGGTATAAAAATTAAATCGTTCGCGGACCATATTTAGGGTTCTGCGGGCCACTGGTTAGGAACCAGTGTTTTAGAGTAACTTGCTACTAAATTCTCTCCGCATAGTAAACTAACATAATAGTTACTAATATTAATAAAATGAACTGAATAATAAATGTTGTACAGGAGTAAAAACCGTAACATGTGTTGGGACGTGCCCGACGCGTCTCCCGGGAGCCCCGTGCTGCTCTACAGCTGCCACCTCGGCGGCGGGAACCAGCTGTGGAGGTATTACCCGGTTAGTATCTAATATATTATATGTTTTTTAGGCTTCCGTACTTCGAAAGGAAAAACTGAACCCTTGTAGGATCAATTTGTTGCCCGTCTGTCCGTGAGACTGTAGATGTCGAGATCACGTGGAGCTATCAATCTACGTTCCCTTGGAGAAATTAAACTTCTCAGTCAACATTACCAAAAGATACGAGCATTTATGCATCGCCTTTGGTAAGTATTTCCCGCGTAATCGAGACGTATATTTTCTTTAGATGTGAAATTTGATTTCTTACAATGTTTCTGGTTTTAAATATATAATAACGACAAACTTTATTTTTGATTATTGTATTTGTTTCTCTTCACTTGAGATTTTATAAAACTGTACATTGTGCATATGCAATTTTATAAAATTTTAAAAAATAATTCCATTGAAATCCAATAATTTAAATCATAATTATTATTAACTAAGAAGTGTTCAGTGCTATCAGCGTAATACTTCCATAAGTTCATAGATATTTTGTTTTTACATAAGCTAGCCCCATCAATCGTGAGCAATACAACATTTTTTTTTGATTTGTGTACCTTTTATCTCATGGCTCCATGAATAGGGTATGTCGACACTTTAAAGTAGTCACAATAACGTCGAATAAATAGATTTTGTTATTCCTGCGTATTATAGCAAATATAGCAATCTGTCTATGTGTTATTAATAAATGTACTAAGACACTCCGTTGCCTACACAATTCCGAATGTTCGAGACATTATGTGTTACAACTTAGCGCTTTGTCTTCTTACCAGAGCGAGAAAATGAAAATGTCAAATAATTTATAACTGCGAGTGGGAATCAAACCCAGAACCACCACGTTTACAGTCACATGCTGCAAATTATATAATAACAATAATAATTTATTGGAAATTAATAGAGTGATACATAGTTAAAGTTCGATAATGACTACTTAAGTTAAAAACTGTGTAATTATACATGCTTCTTTTATCTAAATGTTTGTTTTTCCAGGACACAAAACAACTAAAGCACGGTACAAATGATAATTGCTTAGACTGGGACCCGTCGAATAGAAAAATATTCATAAATCCATGTTCATCGAACTCCCAGTCCCAGCAGTGGGCGGTGGAGAACGTGGACTTGGACATGCTGGGCAAGTGGGAACGAGTCGCTAGGAGAGTCACCGGACCGGTGGAGGAGTATAAGGATTAGTAGTTGTCGAGCCGAGAATAGAAATTGCAAATTCAATAAAAATATCAATTTGAAAAAAAATACCTTGTAGAGAGTCAGCCTTATATGAAAAATATGTTTTAATTTGTATTATATTTAAAGAAAAAAATATTAAACAATATGTCACTATATTGTCAAAAAATTAAAAAATTAAATTAGCTTCACGCTGTATCCCGCACACAGCAGGGTAGGCAGAGGGAACCTAGTGTTAAGACACTCCGTTCCCTACTTTCTGCCGAATTCTGGAGGCATTGTGTGTTGAGTGGCAGAACTCAACGCCGCGCTTAACCTCGACACCAGAGCGAAGAAATGGAAATATAAATTTAAGTAAATATTTCATCTCCTCCAGTGGGGATCGAACCTACAACCAGTCGGTTTTGCAGTCACACCTCGTGCCGCTGCGCCACGACCGGCCTCATTACTATATTGTCCATTTCGTAATATTTAAGTTTTTTTCACATTATATGTCTAAAAGTATTTTCTTTGCCTAATAGTTGTAAAAAATTATAAATCCATATTCCTACGTAGGAAAAATGTGGATGTGGACATGTTGACCAAGTGGGAACAAGTCCCGGTGGACCAGTGGACGAGTATAGTGAATAGACTAGAATGCAGGTGGTAGTGCATTCCATTAAACAAAACTATTTGGATTTTTTTGTTGGTGACAGTTATATTAAAATATGTCTTTCATATTATGTATGTATATTTTTTTTGTGTGAAGTCAGCTTTGTACGTAGAAGCAGCTTCGATATTGGTATTTTGTGTTTCTTTCTTTCAGAACAGAATTAAGTAGAGTCACTAAATAGCTAATGCGAAATGCAAATGAAGAGTGTAAAGAATAAATTATATACTATGATTTAATAGATCAATTTTGTAAAGATGGTAGTGTATTCAGATAATTTAAAAAAATATATACATAATTATATATAGTTATTATTTTCAAAGAGAATTAAGTCTATATACCATTTTATAGTCAATTATTTTAAAATATAAAAAAATTGCTGGTCTAGTGGAAGAGTATAAGGAATAGAATAGTATGGATGTGGATGTAGGTTCAATTCTTGAAAAAAAAAGGTTTTAATTTATATTAGAGAGAATTGATAACCATGTATTATATTGTTAAAACTGTTTATTTCATTTTCTTCAAGTGACTGGGCTAGTGGAAGAACGTAGGGATTAGATATAATACAGCGATTTGATTCGATTTTAACCAAAATTACCCCATTTTTTTATTCTTTTTTTACTATATTGTATGGAATTATGGTTAGTTTATGATTGATAATGAATACTGTGGGAAACTATTGTATTAAAAGTTACTTTAACGTTTTGATGTAAGGTGTCGTTATAAGTCATTATTAAAATATAAATGCTTTATGTTATAGGACATTAAAATTAATATTATATTTCCTTAACCCCCTGTGTATTTTGTATAGAAAATTATTATTATTTTTTGAGGCTTGCTCGACGTTATGTGATATTATTTCTATTTCTTAATTGCTCAATTATTTGAATATATTTTTATTTACATTTTTCTATATAGATTTATTTTTTTGTATTCATTTTCTTTTAAATTCAAAAGTTTGAAAGAGGCTATAATAATATCAACTCAAATAGTTATTATCATATACAGGGGTGGAAGCGTCTGCGCTCCTTTTACGGGAGCAGCACGTGTATTTTGTGTGACTCATTTAAGAATAATATTTCTTAATCGTCAAAGAAACCTTGGATGCTAAAACAAAGGTGCAGGTTCGGGCCTCGCTACATTCCAATTTAAATATATAGTATATGTTTCTACATAATTGACCTACTGATAATCAAATCAAATCGTTTAGTTTCGTTTTAAGAAAAAAAAGTTAATAATAAAGTTTTAATAAGAAATGCCATCGATTTCAAGTTCTACTGTAAAAAACATAGTTTCGTAGTATATGTTAGTAATAAATTAATGTATTTTTTTCATGTAAATGTTACTTAAAACAATTTTTATGATAAACAGTATTTTTCTATTACACAGTACAGTATTTTAAACATTTTTAAAGTGTTATTCCACACTTAGGAAAGAAAAATACTAAAACCGACCTGGTCGGTTTTCAGGAGGCGCGGGTTTGCGTCCCGCTGCGTTCAAATTTTTATACGTTTTCTAAATAAGTACACAGTACAGTATTTCTCCTAAAAAAGAACCAATATTTTTATGTCTGAAGTAATAATAATTGAAAGTTTCTAATCCAATTTAATGTCACGGATTAGAAAAAATATCATCACAGATTATTAAAATTATTGTGAGTAATAAATTTTAAAGAGTCTAAAAGTAAATCTATAAATGTTGCTTGTATGTTAGTGGTATTTTGTAAAATAGGTAAAATCCGTATTTTTATATTTAAATAATTAAATTGTTACAATTTTGTAGTAAATTTTAATATACATTTTATCGTCTGTTCATATTTAAATCATTTGTATTAACGCAATGATAATTTGAGACCATCATTACTCAGCGAGGTAGGCTTTGGAGGCCAGTTGTGGCGCAGGGACACAAGCGTGCGACTCTAAACGCGACAGGTTGGGAATTCGATTTCCATTTAAAGAATTAAAATTATTATTTAATATTAAAAATATTTTATTTCCTTGAATTAATATAAATATTTACGAATTTTGCGTGTTGAGTGGCGGAACTCAACGCCGTGCTTTGCCATAGTACCAGAGCAAAGAAATGAAAATATTAATAAATAATCATTAATTTTCCCGAGTGGGAATCGAACCCACAACCGTCACGTTTGCAAACACACGCTTGTGCCACGACTGTCGATAAGGTATTTCTCTTCATTTTAATACATTTTGGTTATGCTCTACAGATTAAATATTTATTAACCGAGTGTTAGGACACTTCGTTATCCACTTTCCGCCCAATTTAGACATATTGCTTGTTGTTGTTGCTTGAGAGGTGAAATGCACTTTTCTTTTTGTAATTAATATATTTTTCTTGAAAATAAGGATTTAATTTTCAACAAACACAACTGTACTGTCAGACTCTACTTACATTCCACTTTATTCATTTGGTGCAACAATGACCTTCATTAAAAAAGTAAACAAGTTAATGTATGCGGCATAACTATTTATAAATTTTGATTTTATTTATTTCATTATAAAAATAATTGAAATAATTTATAAGTAATTTGGCAGATATTTTTTTTCAGTGAATTACTATTATGTATATTTTTAACATTTTTAAAGTATTATTCCACAATTATATTCTCGTTTTCTACTTTATTTTTATATAAAAAAAACGGGCTAAAATTAATTTGTATATTATGTATGTTTGTTTGTCATATTATAATGTAGAAATGACAATTGTATTTTAAAAAGTTTAAATGTTAGAAGGTACTGCTATACTATGTAGAACTTATTTTTATATGACTTTTTAGTACTTATATAAGTAAATGTATTTTTTCCTAAATTTAAACATATCACTAGTTTTATTTATGTATTTAATAAAATGAAATTATTTATTTCATTTATGAGGTTTTTATTTATTGTAAGTTATGCCCTTTTTAAAAACGAGATTATACTACGATTGTATAAAAAAATATTCTAAAGTAACTGGAGGGCTTGTAAATGTGTCATTAATAAATCATGATTTAATTTTTATTTTAACTTTTCTGAAGATTTTCAAGTAACTTTGGATTCTGAATGTATATTTTGTTACTTAAATAATAAGAATAATTTTACGACTTTCGTCATTGCTAAATTCATTAAATAATTTAATTTTGTTATATAAAATACTAGCGACCCGCTCGCGGCTTCGCCCGCTTAACTACTGAATTATTCATGTAATGTATCTATGTTTGCAAAACACTTAAGATTACTAATGTGAAAATTATTTAAACCTTAATGCAACCCGCATTTTCGTAGTTCCAATAAGGATGTTCCAATTGTTTAAAAAAACACACATTTAAACAAATGACACAAACAACAGAAAACTTTAACGAAAGAAATTATAAACAACAGACTACCTACTATTCTCTTACCCAAAAATACTTAAACGAAGGATGTAACCAACTATGTCGCGTTGAAATACATTATAATTATTGGATAACTCCAAAATACGTGCAATCGCTTCTAAATTAACTTTGCTATGTAGCCTTGAAGCATTCTCTCGTCCATCTCCGTAGTAGCTCCGAACGACATCTGGGCATTGACACAGTATGAAATTGAAAGGATTATCAAATGGTATCTAGGCGGTCATCTCAGTCAGGAGAGACCCTCGGTTTCCTGAGGGAGGCCCATCTTAAACGACCAAGGTTCAATGCAATATATATATAATAATAAAGGAGAATAGAAAGTCCCTCGGAAGTAGTCTTACGTCTGACCTCGGGCGGCCGGGTATGCCACGGAGTGCTGCTCCTTAGGTGCAGGTGATACATTGGCGCAGCGGAATGCGTTGGACGCGAGACGACCAATGTGTACCTCCAGGCTTTCTATTTTTATGTTGCGATTATGCGTGGTGTTCCTTACTTAGTATGGCGCCTGCGTCACTCGACGGAGGATGAGGTTCTGGACCACCTGCAGGATTTCTCGTTGAGTGATACTCTCTAGGGCGTTGTGATGTCAGTGATATCAGTGTATAGTGCGTAGAGAGCAGGTGATAAAATGCTGCCCTGGGAAACATCGACAGCGATCGAGTCGCTGCTAGACCTCGAACTCTCAACTATCACGCAAAATGTCCTGTCACTGAGGCAGGAAGGCAAAGACATGCGCGACGTGCTGGGGGGTGCCGGCTCTGAGCACTTAATGAAGTAGGCCCGGGTGCCAACGCGGTAACGCGCGAATACGCGCGCTACTCGCTGTTGCGGCGTAGTATAACCAGAGTGGTATACCCGCTTGCCAAACTGTTCGCTTCGCGGGTGGATGTGTGACTGGAGAAGTGAGAGGAATAACTTCTCGAACCGACGGCGACCGCGCTAAGGAGGGTTATAGATCGGTATCCCTCAGGCTGCGGGCTCTTCCCAGCCTTGGGCAACATGACCAGGCCTTCCTTCCATGCCCGGGGCAAAGAAGCCAGGCGGGTGCGGCGGATCCATTTTTATAAGCAAAAGGTTGCGGGTCGCAGGGGACGCGTGGTGGGCGGCGAGCCGTTGCACAGCAAGAATTTTTTAGTACCGTAATTTTAAATCTGTGCTACTAATCTTCTGAAGTACTTATTGAAATGAAAAACAGTAAACAACGTTTTAATCAATATAAAATGGCCAAAAGGTAACTATTATACTTATATATATACTGAAAGTAAGGGTTAAACATGAGTCGATATAGCTTTTCTCTAAAACTATTTGTAATTTCGAAATATTGTAAAGAGCAAAGTTTATCTTTGCTTAACGTAGAAAATTAAGAACTTATTTAAAAGGATAAGGATTAATATCATTATGGACACATATCCCTTACAATAAGAAAATATATTTAAATTACCGTCTAATTTCCGTCTCCTCTACGCTTTCATTAGTAAGACTTAAACGATTTTTATTTGCATTTCTTGTTCTACGACCTATGAACGACTTTTTCGTGGCAAAATTAAATTAAAAAAGGAAATGCTTAAAAAGGTAAAAAAATAATAAAAAAACAGAAGAAGAGTAAACAAAATAAACAACAGGATACTTAAACGAAAGAAATGATAAACAAAAGACTACCTACTATTCTATTAATCAAAAAAGATGAAACTAAATATATCGCGCTGAAATAATACATTAAACTCTAATTATCTAATACGCACAATCGCTACAGAGGCAGGCGGGGAGACGGGCGCGGCGGACGCGTCGCGGGGCGCGGTGGGACGCATGGCACGTGGCGAGCCGTTTCGCAGCAAGGATTTTTTGATATTGTAACAACTTCTAAAGTACTTATTAAAATGAAAAACAGTAAAAGACAGTTTTGATCTCCATTAAATGGCCAACGTAACTAATATACTTATTTATATGCTTTATGAGTAAGGGATAAACGAAACGTGAGCCAAATCTGCGGTTTATAGCCGGCGCGATGTGTCAACAATTAAATGCGTTTTTCTCTAAAACTATTCGGAATTTCCAATTAGTGTAAAGGACAAATTTTATCTTCGTTTAACGTAGAAAATTAATAAAGTATTTAAAAAGATAAGGATTGATACCATTATGGACAAACATCCCTCACAATAAAAAATATATTCAAATTACTATTTTTAGACAGAAATATGCTCACTGTATGTTATCCTTAGAAGATACAAATATGCTGTCGCTGACTTTTTTGTAGATCTTATTAAGAGAAATAATACTCTAGTACATTATTTTCATGTAGGACTTACCATTAAAGCAGCGCATGCGTGAAAGTGTCTCAACGGGTAGGACTTCATGCACATTTATCATATTTATGTCAAATTACAATAAAATATACATATAATAAACTATATATAAACCTTCCCTGAGAAATACTCTACCTAATGGTGAAAACTGTATTAAAATCCGTTGGGTGGTTTAGAAGAAGATCGCTTAGAAAGGCCAGACAGAGACGAAATGCGTTCTTATTTTATAAGATATAGAGAAGAGATATGAGCAGATCTAACAAAACTAAATTTAATGAATATACAGGTTGGAAGTGTCAGCACCACATTAAATGAAACCACAGTTTTAACTACTCTATAAAAGCCTAATATAATTCAGAAAAAAATAAATTCCCAAAAATGAAAAAGTTATTTTTTCAAACAAAATAAATCATAAAATTGTCATTTTAAAACAAAACGCCATTTGTAAGGATGACGCACGCAAACATAAACCTATCAAAGGAACACCGCCGCACATGCCTCATTTCGAAATCGAGTCGTATGTATTGGCGATAAAGTTCAAAGTTGCTTAACCTTTAGTAGTAGTGTTGTAGTAGTAAGTGTTTATGTTATTGGGATCTATACGTAATCGCGTCACACGAAATACAGGTATGGATAAAAATCGTGAAATGAAAAAAAAATCCTACGTCCAAACTGTTGAGGCATCTTGATTAATTTCTTTAGGTATAGGTTTGAAATATTTTACCCTATATGCAGTTTCCGTAAATGGAGCGCTGCCTCTTCCACCCTGTATAATAAATTATATTTATTTTCTCTTAAAGCACATCAATTAAAAGTGACTGAAAAAAACAAATGAAGTGCAAGTCGGACTTCTGCGCCGAGGGGATCCTTACTGATTTCACGATTTTAGAAGATAGATGGGAAGTACAACTTATAAAAGTTGGCAGACTTAATTTTACGGGTTGTCTATTTCTGATATATAAGTGTAGTGGTTTTTTTTGTGATATACTACCAATGAATTTGTTTCTACTAGAAATTGTTACTTGAGATAATTAATAAATCTATGTTAAAGGGTTTTAAGGTTTTCAAATAAATCAAATCAGCTTTACGCTGTGTTCCGCACACAACAGGGTCGACAGAGGGAACCTAGTGTTAAGACACTCCGTTCCCCACTTTCTGCCGAATTCTGGAGGCATTACGTGTTGAGTGGCAGAACTCAACGCCGTGCTTTGCCTCGACACCAGAGCGAGGAAATGGAAATATAAATTTTAGTAAATATTTCATCTCCGCGAGTGGGAATCGAAATCACAACCAGTTGGTTTTACATTCACACTTTGTGCCCCTGCCCCACGACTGTGTTTTAAGGTTTTAATTACATATTTTTCTTTAAAAATTATTTCAACAGATAATCTAGCTAAGATTGAGGTCAGATAGTTCAAACAAGAGTGAACCAATTAAAAGAAAGGTATATTTTATTATTTTTTATTACATATTCCATTAGAATACTTTCTATATTTATTATTGTACATGCTTACATCGGCTCCAGCACGTACACTGTCAGACATTACAGACCATATGCGGAGAATTAGAATGAAGAGAAGAAGGAATTAGCTATAATAGTATCTATCTTGAATCTATTGCAGAAGTCCTTATGGTCCATAATGTCTTAACTATACAGTTTGTCTACGCGCCGTATCTACATTATTACGAACATTGCAAATGCTCGACTTTTTAGTGCCATTTTGTATGGAAATTTAAAAAATTATTAACTATATTTCTTTAAAATTACTTAGTAAAATAATATGTTTTTTAACTAAAACGGTTTTGGTGTTGTCATTTGCAATGTCCAGTAACGTGTATAAATTAAATGCAGCGGAGGTCTACGTAAATGCTCGTTTGATCGCATTTGTGAAGCTCTCTAATATGTCTAGAAGCTTAGTCTATGGTATGTCTGTTGTTAGCATACTAGGTTACATATCGGAATTAGAAAATAATTTAAAAATACAAAGGTACATATATATATTAATATAAAAAACTCGTAAAATTTCAAAAGAAAACATCAAATATTTTATTTTAACAAGTATAAAAAAAATATCAGAATTACCATACATAACGTATTTCAAGTTGATTGTTTTTTTTTTCGAAATTCATAGAAAATAAGCCGTTTAGATAAAGATTGAGTAGATCTCATTGATTCATCCTACAGCCTCTTAACGGCTCTCGCCGACTACTGACAGTTAGTGTACATAACGTATCCTAGAACCTTAAATATCTATAAATAATTCAAGCGCAAAGATATGTACAATATTTTTACACGTTACATCATTTAAGTACCTATTTACAAATTAGAATTCTTTATACATCATAAAAAAGATAACTATACCGCTCTATTATATATCACCGCGAAACGAATACCTACATTCACATACATATAATATAAATTGTATTATTAATATTTTAATTATAAATTAAAAATACCTTA